>JALMQS010000126.1:67510-85920 GCA_024734495.1 Forficula auricularia
TAGTGGGTTTTAAAATTAAAAAAATCACGTCGGCGTCGTCGCGCAAGCCAATTATAATAAATGTACAGATAGATAGAAATAAATCTTTATTTTTATTATTATATTGTATTATTGTATCTCAGTAGATTTTTAAACGAAGGAGTTACGTTAGTCTACTTTGAAACTGCTTCTCTCATATTTATTAGCGAGAATCGTATTTATTATAAATTTTATCAATTGGTGTGGTCACCACACGACTTTCACATTAGTTTCTCCCTTATTTGAAATCATCAGTACCAATTTTCTTCATTCAAATTATTTTCCCTCAAACCACGTTGAAAAAAATTGCAAAATATCCAAAATCTCTAAGTAAATATCAACTTCCCTTTCTTCGATTTTATTCAAAATCTTGAGGTCTAGCTTCTAGAAAGCTTAAGTTCAAATTACAAAGCTCTGCGACATGCCCTATACGAGATATGAACGATTAAAATAAAAACCGTTTTTTCTATAAGCTCCGAAATGAATGAATATTGAACCCAAAGACACCTGCCGATGCAACCTCAACACAGAGCGTTCTATTAGAATGCATACACTAGAGAAAGCAGGCGACTCCGCGTATTTCTAATCAGTATGGCTGGCTTAATTATTCCAACATTTTTGAGAGCTTGGAAAATAATTCAAGAGCCCAAAAATCTTTTAATATATAGTTTAAAGTTCTCTCCTAAGGCCATATATAATAGGCTGTTCAAGTCGAAGCCCAACGTTATAATGAATGTGACCCGACACAAAATCGTAAACTTCCTTAAAACATTGATATTCATATAGTAATCGTATTATTATTATCTATTATTATCATTTACGTCCATAATTTGTATTAATTTGAAAGTTTATAATAGGAAAATAAGGACAAGTTTTTATGTGTTACTTTTTTATTTATCAGCCAACGTAAAGATAAAAGTAAATAAATATTATATGCAATATTCATTTACAATGAGTTAAGGATTCTAGGTCACTTGTTTCACGTTGAAATTAAAAAATAAAGAAATAAATTTTTAATTTCAACTTAAAAAATTAAACAAATAAAAGAAATAAATTTTTAATTTGAACGTGAAACAAGTGACCTAGAATCCTTAACTCATTGTAAATGAATAATGCATATAATATTTATTTACTTTTCTCTTTATTAAAGATGTTTCACCTTACACCAACACCACAATCTCTACTAATTATCAGCCAACGTTTCGCAAACTTCTTCTATGGTAACGAAGATAACAAGAAAATTTAGACGAATGTGTGGCATGACTATTTGGTGGGTAAACTGTTAATACTTGTTTGTTCTGGAATTGTAATTTTACTTTTGTAACTTGATATTAATAATGTTCTTATAATTGTAGAAGCCCTGAAGAAGTCGGCAAAGTCAACGAAACTTGGCTGATTAATAAAAAAGTCACACATAAAAACTTGTCCTTATTTTCCTATTATAAACTTTTGTATTATTATTATTATGTCCTTGAAAATTTAAATTGGGTTTGGGGGATTTCAGGCTAGATCCCAGGATTATGATGCTAAAGTCAAGTGGATAGCCATGTAAGTTTATTTTATTCAATTATTTTATTTTTATTTATTTTTATTTTGTAGTAGTACGAGAAAAAATTTTAGTTTCAAAGAGTATAGATCAAAAAGAAACTGTGTGAATCAGTACTTTTAACAGTTGTTCTAATATAAAAATAATCCTGAAAAAATTAAAATTGCATTGGAATGAAATCGTAGGCAGTGGACAAAAAAAGTCAAATTAAAAACAGAGTTTTTTTTTATTGAACGTATCGTAAATTTATTTCTTACTGAGTTGTCTCATTAGACGGTTCATTAGCCGGTGAAGAATTCAGAAATATATTTACTTAACGTTCGGCACATTAAATTACAAAAAAAAACTCTGTTTTTAATTTGATTCCTTTCCATCTCCCTACAATTTCATTCCAATATAATTTTAATTATGAATACGATTAATGAAACATTAATATGATGGAAACATCAATAAAAATTTGCAATACCAGTAACAAAAAAAAAAAAAAAAAAAAAAAAAAACCCTCTGGCTCGACAACCCTTTATGGGTCTTGGCCTACGGAATTGGTTGCTGTCCTAATTGGAAACAGCACCGAGGGGTCAAGTGGTTAGCTCAACGCAATCTCTACAACCTTCGTTTCAGTGTTCTTAACCGAGATTCGCTGCTTCTCAATCAAGCACTCATTTATCCTCACGAGGCTGAGTGAAACCCGTTCCAGACCCTATACTTACAGAAAAATTTCTGAGTATAGCCGGGAATCGAACCAGGGACCTCCTTGTTGGCAGCCAACCATGCTAACCACTACACCAATGAGGCGGTCCAATACCAGTAACAACCAAATAAAAATTATTTTCACGTCCAACTATGAAAATACCAAAAATGATAATCAATTCAATATAATTTATGAATAGCGGATAGCATGTTAGTTCTCAGGTTCGACTCCTGGGGGGATGAATCCCCTCTGATTTCGCAATTAAAGAATATTTCTACTAAAATCCGAGAATTTGTCCTAAAAAATTAAATTCTTTCTATTTTAAATATACAATAGTTTTTTAACCAGAACTGATTTTTTGAAAAGCATTCCAACTATTTTCGAAAAAAAGATGCTCAAATCTTTTGATTTATTTTTTAAAAAACGGTCGTTTATGAAAAACTTTTTTTCATTTTAAGCTGAATTTTTTAATTTCCGTTATTGAAGGATGGAGTGAAAAATTTCTTTGCTTATAACATAAATTGCGATTCGGAGAGAGGTTTTTGTCTCGAGGGGGTGAGCTGACTGCCCAGATAGCATGTTAGTTCACAGGTTCGACTCCTGGGGGATGAATCCCCTCTGATTTCGCAATTAAAGAATATTTCTACTAAAATCCGAGAATTTCTCATAAAAAATTAAATTCTTTCTATAATTTATAAATATATGTGTAAATACAACAACTTTTATATTGGTACAACAAAAAACAAAAATCAAAAGATGTACCAACATGATCTCAATGTCAGAAATAAAAATGTTAATCACTCGGCCTTAACAAAGCATATTATAAAAACGGGGCATGAACTCGACAAGGATAATTTTAAAACTATTTATAAAGAAAATAACAACTACAAAAGATTCTTTGATGAGAGCCTTTTTGTCAACAATGTATCCAACACCTTAAGAAACAACAAGATTTCAAGTTCGCTGACTTCTATAAAAATACTTAGAAGGCATGATTCTTAATGTGTTTCTATTTTTGAATCAAATTGCCAGATTTAGAATAGAAATATAATTTGACACGAAAATAGTTCAGCTCATGGCTATCATTTGTCGTGAATAATTCATTAATATGTAGATAGCTGTATAATTTTCTGTATAGTTTTTTTCAACAAGTTATTTTTCCTTTTCAAAAATATATATATCTGTCCATAGTGGAAGGCATAGCCCTATACAATTCAGAAACATGGGACATGAATAAGAAAAACGAAAAAAAATTACAAGCGCTCGAAATGGATGCGATGAGAAGGAGTTGCAGAGTGTCGAGATTGGAGCATATCCCAAATACAACTATAAGGGATAAAATGAAAATGGAAAACGACATAATAGATAGAATAGAAAGGAAGAGATTAATATGGTACGGACACCTCAAAAGAATGCCGGAAGATAGGTGGCCTCATAAAATATGGACCTGGATGCCCACGGAAAGACGGAGGAGAAGAGGAAGACCGAGACGAACGTGGAAGCAGGGAGTAGATGAGGCAATGACCAGTAGGCAACTACAAGAGCAAGACATCCTGGATAGAGAGAATTGGCGTGTTGGATGCGGAAAACGGCGCATGCTGTAGAACAAACCGCTTTATTATTATATTTTTCCTTTTCTATTGCCATGTTTTTAAATTAAATCTTTTTTTTAATTAAAAAATATCTGATGAGCCAAACTTTGGCAAAACTAGTCATTTGACCTTTTAAATTGTTTTGAACATTAATTAATTAGTTTTATCTATGTATATAAAATTCTTTACCCGATACACTCACTCACTCACTCACTCACTCACTCATCATCAAAACAGCCAGAACCACTGAACATAGAAACATGAAATGTGGAGAGGATATGACATAGGGGCTCACTAAGAAAAGATTTTTCAAAATTCGACCTCTAAGGGGGTCAAAGGGGGCAAAGTGTGTTTTCACTGATTATGCGATATCTCTTAAGGACAATAAAATATCTACTTGCTTTTTACTTATAAAAATACTAAATTAAAATATCTAAAAACAAATTTCAAGATTTTTTGAAATTCGACCCCTAAAGGGGTCAAAAGGGGCAAAATATCTTTGCAATGTATTTACACTAATTATGCATTGTAAATTAAGAACGATAAGATATCTACTTGATTTTTACTTAATAAAATTCTAAATACAAATATCTAAAAAGTAATTTCAGGATTTTTTGAAATTCAACTCCAAACTATCCAAAATGTGATTTGGGGCAAAAATTAAAACTCTCTCCTATCTTGATCAAATTTTGTAGAGTTATTATTTATTACTTTAAGAAACTATTCCTGTAAAAATCAATTATCAAAATTGACTGTATGGAGTCGAAAGGGGAGGGCAAATTATAGACATTTTTAGCTTTTTAGTATATTTACTCTTTAGAAAACTGTGGATTATTTATTTGCAAATATCTAAAAAATAATTTCAAGATTTTTTGTAATCCGACCCCCCCCCTCAACTATCCAAAATGTGAGTGGGGGGAAAAATTAAAACTCTCTCCGATCTTGATCAAATTTTGTAGAGTTATTCTTTATTACTTTAAGAAACTATTCCTGTAAAAATCAACTATCAAAATTGACTGTATGGCGCGAAAGGGGGGGGGGGGGGGGGCAAAATATAGAAATTTTTAGCTTTTTTGTACATTTACTCTTTAGAAAACTGAGAGTTATTTATTTGCAAATATCTACAAAATAATTTCAACCTGCCAAAATGTGAGTGGGGGCAAAAAATTAATACTCTCTCCAATATAGATCAAATTTTGTAATGTTAGTTTTTAAGACTATATAAAATGTATGCTGTAAAAATGAATAGCCAAAATGAGTGCTTGGGGGCGAAAGAGGAGGCAAAATATTACAAATATATATTACAGACCTAATAATCACATGCCGAGACGCCGCCCGCCAGGGCCACCTGCCCGGAGGTCTGAGCTGTAGAGCGCCTGGAGCAGCTCATCATTTATATACGAAGAAGTTTACCCGACAAAATCACAAAAAATACTAATATTGTATTTAATTTAAATCGGCCTATCTATCTTCCCCGCACTGCAAGTAACTGCTTGATCTATTCATTGAAATTTTAATTTATTATTTCAATTAATTTATTGAAATAGAAAAATAAATGAGTTGTTTTGTATAAAAAGATTTTTCTCTAAATTCACAAAAATTAAATTCTCATCGAAAGAGAAATATTTTTGCAATAAAATAAAATATTAGATAATATATATATATATATATATATATTTTATTTTAATCAATAATAAAATAATCTCAAAATTCCAGTTAGACAGGAGTAAACTTGTTAAGGAAAATTAATGAAATATGGCCAAAGGACCCTCCTAGAATCTACCGCAACAATCGACCATAGAATCCAAACTATTATTTATCAACCCACACTAATACAAACACATACAATACAAAGACTTGGAATTCAATCAGAATCGAATGAAAAGAAATCAAAAGAATTGTTTCTCAATACATATATATTAAGAATTAAGATTTTTAGTCTAACATATGAATAAAGCTAAATTAAATATTATAATAAATGAAAAATAGAGTACGTTTTTGTATTAATTTAAAAGATGAACAGTTAAGCATCAATAGATTGAGTGATTTATACCGAATTCAACCTCTAATTTACTTTTAGACAATGAAGCCAAAATGTTGTGAATTGAATAGATATTGGAGAAAAAAGTGAAACTTTTTCAAGACTCGGTACGCTGTTTGCAGTTTCGGTAAATTGAAAAAATAAATATGATGTGATTTATGTATTTCTCGGCAATGGTGTATAGAGGATCCTAAGTTTTTTTTTTTAAGGCTTCCTCAGCACATGTATGTTAGTTTTTTGTTAGTTTTAGTAAATAAAACCGAAATATTGCAAATTTCATAGATCCAGGAAAAGCTTTAGTAATTCTAAATCCAGACCACAAAAATTGTTTTAAAATAATATAAGTGAGAAAAGCTCACCGTGAAGCGACGCTCGGTGAAACCGCCTAGAAGATCACAGGATAGCGCTACCCATGGCGAAAGAGAGATATTCATTCCTTCACCTGAAAAATAATATAACATTAACATTTTGTTTTTTAATATAAAATGGCCATTTAAAATATTCTATTCTCTTGAAATAGGCTATACTAGAGAGTAGTTGAAAAGATTTTATTTTGCCGAGAGTTGCAGAGCTTGATGCAAATAAGCAATATAATTTATTTTTTAAAGAATATAGATTCGAAGGTTTAATCTTCTTCATCAGTCTTTTAAATTAGGAATATTTTATCTGTTATTTCTCATGAGTTCAAATACCCGATTGTGTGTTGAAATAGCAAGCTTGTCACATAACCAAACAAATGGATGTTTATTTGTATCAAGCAGAAAACAACTTTGTTAAATTCTCTATATATACAAGAAAGGATTGATTATTCGATACCTATTGAGTCCATTAATCAACATGATTGTGAATTATATCGATTTTTTTTCTTTGAGAGTAAATTTATTAAAATCAAAAAAAATGGTTTTTGTTTTTCTTGTGTAGAAATTAAATATAAAGCAACAAGTTGTCCACGGATTCAATGTTTGAGAATCCAGATAGTTTACCTTTTCTAATTTGATTGGTATTCACTTAATCGACTGGTAATTCAAAAACGAACTAAAATAAATAATACTCAAATAGTAAAAGTAAATTTTGTCCCAAAAAAGGGTTGAGAATGTGTGGAGAGACAATAATTAAGATGGCGTCGCGTCGAGTACTAACTAATTGGTGTCCTGAGGGAATTGCCTGGCGGGATCAGGAGAGAGGAAGGAGAGGGGGACTTGTAGAAGGGGCGGAGGGGAGGCTAGACAAGTCTATACCTGTATCGATATGATTTTTATATTTAATAAAATTATATATAGGTCAATACACTAGCCTAGTACTTATATGGATTTTTTTCAATAAAGCCTAAATCAGGGATCCCGAAACTTTTTAGAGATAGGGCCACATGTGAACATTGAAAACTATAGGTGGGCCGGATAGAACATATTATACGAATATTATATTAATAATACACTATTATATGGCATTAATATTTTATATAGTGAATATTTGTGAATTAATTCTGAAGTAGCCGCGAGCCGAATGGAAAAGTTTCAAGTGCTGGATTTGGCCTGCGGGCCGTAATTTGAAGACCACTGGCCTAAATAATAAAAATATTGAAAAATAAAATAAAGGGTATAGCCGAATATGCATGGTAAATCTCCCTCATCGGCGATTTCTAATAGCATTTTGGGGATCTGTTTGGTACCAAATAAAAATAATTAGGCCAAATTTTCATTCAATCTTTTATTCCGGCCAAAGTAATGGCTCAAAAATTTGAAACTCTGTAGACTTTATCCTCATAATAGTAGATATTCCTAAAAAATTTTACAGATTTTTAGCTATTATAATTTTACAGTCTATAACTTACTGACGCTAATATATAGCAGAATTTTATCTAGCTCTAACTCCAGAATTATAATGGCTAAAAATCTGTAAAAATTCTGAAGGATAGCTAGCAATATGAGGTAAAGTCAACAGAGTTTCAAATTGTTTGAACCATCACTTTGGCCGGAATAAAAAGTTTGTTCAATGCCAAAAACCGCATGATATTTAGATGGGAAACTTGAATCGCTAGGGGCACAGGTTATAATTGAGATAGAGACTTGAAACTTGGGGGATATTTTTTTTTATTCATTTCGAACCATATGAGCCTCTGGGAGCATCAAAATTCGAAAATATCTAAAATACCTAAAATAAGAGCCACCTAGTGTATATACATAATTTTTTATATTTGCAATAAATGTTGATGTTTATTTACATCAAGCAGAGGTTAACCTCAATGATTTATGACAACTCTGCTACTCTCGGCAAAACAAAATCTTTTAAATTAAATAACTTCCTGCCTTCCCTCCCCTTTCCTCTCACCGTCCCGTTAAAACAAGATTTAAACATAGCAAATAAATTTAATTATCGAAATTTCATATTTAGTTTATTTAAATTGAGATTAAACACTAATAATAATATGTGATGCTGTCAGGGAAAATGTCCCTTATCTTCACCTGGTCAAAATCAAGCTTAAGGCATATCCTGTTTTTGACCGACTTCAAAAAAGGTGGAGGTTCTCTATTCGACTGATTTTTTTTTTTTTTTTTTTTTGTGCCTATGTTACCTCATATCTCCGCCAATTCTCAACCGATTTTGAAAATTTTTTTTGCATTGGGTGCAGTCTAGCTTCCGATTGGTCCCATTTTTTTCGTTTTTTTTCATAGGTATTAGACCTTTTTTATTAGGTTTGTTTAGACCTAACCTCTTTGTTTATGAACCGATTTCGATGGTTCTTTTTTTATCCGATAGGGGGTGTCTTGGGGATGGTGCCATATTAATTTGATCAAGTTCTGATGATATGATCACTATTAATAACATCACTAAAAAAGAGAAAAATAAAATAATTTTTAAGAAAAAAATAAAAACCGACTTCAAAAAATTAAATGCAACAAATAAAATACACTAAAAGGTATAAAATAATTATTATCTTATTTAGTTACAACTAAACGACGAAATATTAACATGAAATTACTTTTTGAAGTTGGTGCCAAACATATACCTTTTATGAATCGCACTCGACGGATCTTACTTAGTACGTTTGGAGGGTATGCTCGCTTATAGGTATAGTTTGTTTGGCACCGACTTCAAAAGTAATTTCATGTTAATATTTCGTCGTTTAGTTGTAACTAAATAAGATAATAATTATTTTATACCTTTTAGTGTATTTTATTTGTTGCATTTAATTTTTTGAAGTCGGTTTTTATTTTTTTCTTAAAAATTATTTTTAGAGAAACAACTGAACAAAACGCTTTATGTCCCGCCCAAAAATTCCAAAAATTGACTCAGTTATGAATTTTTGAATATGTATTTTTAATAAAAGTAAAAAACGTAGTTATGAGTTATAGTCGTTTAAATTTTTAAGCAGACAAAATTAGGGCATATTCTCGCTATCATCCTAGATATAACTCACACCAATATTGCTTAACTCCAAAAAACTAGCCTATAATTGACTCTTGAAAAAAGTTTGGATGCAAAAATAGGAATCGAACTGAAGCATAGGAATTAATAAAATGATATTAAAAAATAATCCAATGCGTAGGAATATCATAATCTATTACAAGTTAATTGTAAAGAATTAGATAAAAACAACCTTTAATTATGATTTTATTAACTTAAACAAATATTTTTCAACTAGTACAAAATGAACAATTATATTAAACAGCTATAAATTTGGAAGGGGAGAATGTAATAATTAAAATTAATTACTATCTATGTAGTTAATCATATATGCAGTGTCTGTTTATTTATTCTCTTATTATTGTAATTTTCAGTATTCTTGTTGTTTTTGTATGACGGTCTTTTTAAGTTAATAAAATTGTAATGAATTCGATAACCTTTAAATAGGATTTTAAAATAATATTTAGTCGAATAGTTAGAAAAACTGAAGTAAAATTGGAACTTACATTATTTTGAAGAGATCAGCTCTGGCTCGCTTGGAGAGAGGAATGATTGATTATTCACCACCTTCGACTGAAATAGAATATTAAGAAAATATTTTAATACAAGATAAAAAATAAGAAAATCTACTAATATGAGTTAAGTTTAGAAATGAAATTAAGAGGTTAGAAGATCACCTTCGAATGCCAATCTTTCTATTTGATTAATTTTATAAAATCTCATTTCAAATGATTGAATAACTGAAATCATTCAAAAATATAACTTTTCAAAGATTGAATATCAAAATCTCGATTGAAAAATTAATAAAAAAATGTAGTGAAATAGGGAAGAGAGTTTAATGGCGTCAGCTTATGGCATTAAATAATAATCCGAACGCCCTTGATTATTAAATTCAAATTATCTCATTTTGCTAACAATCCAAAAGAATACATTGTTCCAATAATTGAAAAATTCAAATTTAAAATTTTAAGTTTCAATTAATGGGGTGTCGGGTTAGGCTAGGTGGTAGCGTGTCAGCATGCTAACCAAGAGGACCCGGGTTCGAATCCGACTCGAGGCATCCAGCTAAAATCTGACCCTAGGGTAGAGACAAATTTATAAAAATATAATAAATAGTATCGTAAATTGGCTTATGGCTAGAAAGACCGAAAAGACAAAAAAAAAGTTTCAATTAAAGGACAAAATGAAAACTTTTTCAAGACTTGGTACGCTCTCCTATTAAAGTCACTCTAATAATGGAATAGGTGAAAGAGAGAGGAGATGATTTGAGAACCCCATTAAAGAATCTCTTTTTTTATTTTTTATAAAATAAACTGATGTGGCCATCCACATGACTTTACCATACACCTGGCTCCTCTCTTATATTTAATAAAATAATTTATAATTTTAAACAAAAGAACCCCGCCTCTTAATTTTGGCCTCTATAGCAATTAATAATATCTCATTTTAATTATGAAACTATTTTATTAGAAATATCACCTTTCTTCGATTTTCCTTCGAAAATATTTTAAGCCCCCCCCCCCCCCCCCCCCGTCCCCATCTTTTGGGGAACTGACAATTTCACATAATGAGTCATTTTCATAAGGAGCTATATGGTGGATGTGCGAAATTTCGTCTTCCATTAAAGGGTCCAAGACTTAATATTATTTGTTCTATTTTTTTGAACCCCCCCCCCACTTTTGGCTCCCGAAAAAAATTATAATTCTCTTTTTTATGGTAAATTTTATTTTTCTTGTTTTTTTTTTTTTTTAGTTTGAAAATCTTATAATTTTAATTATTTAAACTCTCTCCCCTCGCTTAAATTTTTGATTCCATTTCAACCAAAACCTAATAATCTCTTAATTTCAATACACTAAAACTACATGGGAAATTTCGTCTTGATATTCAGACTAGTTTTTGAGCTAGAGCGTATACAAAATTTAGTAACATACGAGATAGACATTTTGACAACACAATGAATATCTCGAAAAATATAATTTTTTTGATATTCATTCATTAGTGCTCTTTTGTAGACCAAAAGTTTTGCACAATTTTTTTAAACAAAATAATTTCAGCCGTTATGAGATATTTCGAAAAAACTAAGCAAAAAATCACTTTTTTTCATGAAGGATTACAATAGTTGACCATAGCCTGTATGGTAAAGTAAAATTGATGTATGTTATTATAAGTTAAAATAAGAAAAGAAACAGCCAGAAAAAATACTCAATTTTCGATCATCAACGTTTCTATTAAATATTTAATCTTTAATTTTAAAAAAAATATTCTTTGTCTTGAGGAATATTAAATATTTAATCGAAACGTTGATAATAGAAAATTGAGTTTTTATTTTTCCTGACTGCTTCTTCTCTTAATTGTTTTAATAATGTGTATTATAAAAGGCTTTTTCTCAATTTTTATGTCTTGATTTCGATTAATTTTTTATCAAAATATTTTTTTCTAATAGTATTAAAAATAAAGTAATAAAATAAGTAATAAAAATAATTCTCTGATAAAAAAAAGCAATCTGGACATCAGAGAGACCATGTCTCTCATGAGTAGGTATATCCATACTCTCCTAACCTCTTGGTTGGTAACTAGCCCCCACCCTCGAAAATTGACTAACCCCTGAAATGTTTTTCTGTCTCCGGCCATTATATATAATTAAATACAATACATATATCTAATATAAAATTTCATTTTCAAAGACTGAAGATAGATAGCTTTGCGGACATTAAAATTAATAGTTTATTTTTTTTGTTGATAATGCAGACTTAATTGAATTAGTAACCGTTTGTTTTGTAAGTAATAGTAAGTTAAAATGAATGATCATTACTCAGAAAAGAAAAGTTATTCAATTGAGTATCCATGCTCAAATGAAAAAACAAAAACAAAATGTTTATTAAAAACAACTGTCACTGAAGGCCAAGCATGCAATGCAAATTAATATTATCTATTACAAATTAGTGCAAAATAATATTGAGTCAAATGGTTAGAAAAACTGAAGTAAAATTGGAACTTACATTATTTTGAAGAGATCAGCTGAGGCTCGCTTGGAGAAAGGAATCATTGATTGATTATTCACCACATTCGACTGAAATAGAATATTAAGAAAATATTTTAATATAAGATATAAAATAAGAAAATCTACTAATAGGCTTAAGTTTAGAAATCACACATATACCTATAATCAAATTAAGAAGAATGCTCATCTTTTTATTTGATTAATTTTATAAAATCTCAATTCAAATGATTCTATAACTAGAATCATTCAAAAATATAACTTTTCAAAGATTGAATATCAAAAACTCAATTGAAAAATTAATAAAAAATGTAGTGAAATCGGGGAGAGAGTTTAATGGCGTCAGCTTATGGCATCAAATAATAATCCCAACGTCCTTGATTGGTAAATTCAAATTATCTCATCTTGCTTACAATCCAAAAGAATACATTATTACAATAATTGAAAAATTCAAATTTAAAATTTCAAGTTGCAATTAAAGGACAAAATGAAAACTTTTTCAAGACTCGGTACGATCTCCTATTAAAGTCACTCTAATAATGGAGTAGATGAAATAGAGAGGAGATGGTATGAGAACTCCATTGAAGAAACTTTTTTTTTTAATTTTTAAAAAAAAATAAACTGATGTGCCCATCCACTTGAATGTACCATACCCCTAGTCTTATATTGAATATTTAATAAAATAATTTTTAATTATTTACGAAAGAGCCCCCCTCTCTTAATTTTGCATCCATTAGCAATTAATAATATCTCAGGTTAAAAATAAAATGAGAGATGGAGTATTCTGTTTTTTAAATAAAATAATTTTTAATTATTTCTAGAGACTATAGTTTCTGAAGGCATTGCCTTCATCATCAGTCTATCTATATTATATATTTTTCAAAATTTTCAATGCATAAATCTTAATTTGTAACTAATTTGTAACTAAATACTGAAATATTTGTGATAGACTGATGATGAAGGGAATGCCTTCGAAACTATAGTCTCTAGAAATAATTAAAAATTATTTTATTTAAAAAACGGAAGACTCCATCTCTCATTTTATATTTTTAACCTAAATTAAAAAAAATTGTGTTACCATCGACAGATGAAATCTTTTATTCAACTAATAATATCTCACTTTAATTATGAGACTATTTTATGAGAAATATCCCTTTTCTTCGATTTTTCTTTGAAAATAAATTCTAAGCTAGAGTGTAATAAATAATTGAGCGACCCATATCTCCCCCTAGACGTGAAGTGATTCTTAAAAACTTTAATCTAATTGAAAAAAATACTTAATAAAAATTAACTAATGATAAGAAAATAAAAATTATTAATATTTGTAATTTTATTTCTTATAGTTAATTTAGTTTTTCTAAATTTCTTAATTTATTTGAAATCCACAGGTCTTTCTTGGACTGGACCCCCCTTCCCCTTAATCAAAAAGCTGAGAATGCCCTTCATTATATATATATTTTAATTTTAGCCATTTTCAATTTTTTTAAAACAATTACTCCCTCTTCTTCAGAATTTAAAAGGATGAATGAAAGAAGCTTGTATTTTTACTTTTATTTGATTGAGTAATCTTAATAATATTTGATAAACACGTTTACACTCCTGAAATAAATGAATAAAATAATATGGTCATCAACATAAGTTTACCATACACCTGCCCACCTCATATTTAATATTGTGGATCCCTAAAGAAGTTATCACAAAAAAATTATTCAGAGTGAGGTGAACTTTTCGAATAACAACATTTTTTTGAATAGTAAAAAACTCACATCCTTAAAATCTTAAATTTTGAATATATATTTGTTTTTACTAAAATACGATTTATTCTCTAGTTGGATAGATAGAGAAGGTAATATTCTAAATTTAGGAAGAAAATGTTGAATAAAATATTCACCAATTATCTTTTTTATTTAATTTAATTAAATTAAGTTATTAAATAAGATGGCAAGAAGTTTTTTTTCAATTTTTCCCCTCTAATTTTGGAAAAACATTTTCTAAATTTCAATTACTAAACATAGGGAGTCTGTTGGGAGTTTCGCTCGAATATAGGTATACATCTTTTCCAATTTATGTTTCTTGAAAAACAAATTTTAGTCTTCAATAAAATAATTATGTATTATTATTATTATTATTTGTTGCGTTTGGACCCTTGGGATCCCGCAAAGCTTGATGTTTCTTTCTGGTTGGACCTTCCACGCCTCTATCTTTTTCCGGAACGTGTTATCGAGTTCCATGGTCAGGTAATTTTTCCTGTCCGGATGAGTGTGTTGATTTAAAGGTGCCCAGGTATGTATCAATTTATTGGTGTTATTCTTCCACTGTTTCTTCTTTGACTTCGTGATGGTTCGGATTCCCCAGAATCTGAATGCCCGGTTGCCACTCGAGGGTGGGTGGATTGGTTACCACCTGGGGTAATGTTTTTGCCTTTCACGATTCATGGTTGCTTGTTACGGAATTTTGTCTTGCGCATGCGCGATGTTTTGTAGAACCAAAGATTGTCAGTTTCTGGAGCCGAGGGGCCAGAGGTTATTTATTATTTTCAAATAAATTCACTTTGCTTCTTGCTGGGATCGAACTGATGAAGTCTAGGTAGATGTTCTCCTAATCGGATTAGAAAAGTTGGCGATTTAACCCATTGCTCTACCGACCCCTCATGTATTATTATTATGTTTATATAAGATAATTTTTTAGCTAAAGAGTAAGTTGGTTGGATTGGGGTGGTTGAAATGGCAAAGCAACACACAAGATTCTAAGACTGATCCAAAAATTAACCTTATAGTATAGCAGTGAGTGAATTTTGATGAGGCAGTCCAAAATTCAAAAAAGAGAGATAATTTAAACTATCTATTTTATTCAAAAACCGACGTTTCGGAAGTTTATTCTCTCTGTTCAGGCTTTTGAAAGGTCAGTGAAGGAAATCCAATATGATATCCCTCTCTGTCTCCTCTCTCAGTGGCATTAGCAAAATTATATAGTATTTCATTTCACATTAAATTCTGCTGGGAATAAAAATATTATAATATTGCTAATTCCACTAAGAGAGGAGACAGAGGGGAATGACACATTGAATTTCCTTCACTGACCTTTCAAAACCCTGAACAAGGAGGGAATAAACCTCCGAAACGTCGTTTTGAATAAAATAGATAGTTGATACAATTTTGATGGCTGTATATGTATATAATTAAGTAATGAGAGGGATTCAGCCAATGGGTAGCCTCTGCTAAATAAAAACTCCCAATTATAGAAAACGTTTCGGCTTTAATTAAATAATGCCATCATCAGTTCCTAAGAGCTGAAAAAAGCGATAGAGCACACATGTAAAATTACAATAAAAATTTTTACAAAAAAATCAAAAATTGTTAATTACAAAATTATATCTTACAGTATTAGCGACACAATTAATTTTATAAATAAATTGTCCGCAGGCAGAGTTGTTGTGGATTTTATCATAATATACAAAATTATATGAATTACAAAATGGTACATAAATCTTGGTGTGCTCTCACTTGATATACGCAACGTCTCAAGTACAAATATAGCAAATTTCATTCAATTAATAATAATAATAATTATGAGGACATTGATCTAATTAGGATCACTGACCCCTCACAAACATCTCTCAATTAAAAGATTTTTTTGTAAAAAATTTTATTGTAATTTTACATGTGTGCTCTATCGCTTTTTTCAGCTCTTAGGAACTGATTATGGCATTATTTAATTGAAGCCGAAACGTTTTCCATAATTGGGAGTTTTTATTCAGCAGAGGCTACCCATTGGCTGAATCCCTCTCCATTACTTAATTATAAAATAGATAGTTTAAAGTATCTCTCTTTTTGAATTTTGGACTGCCTCATCAAAATCCATTAAATTCACTTATCAAAAACTTCTCCAAAAACTACTACAATCGTATAAAGATATACATTTATACATTAAAGCGTGGTTTTTGATCTCGCGTGAAAATATGTTAATTTAACATGTTTTTAAAATGCTTACAAATAAGCTCGATTAAAAAATTTTAAGAGGTAAGTAGCTCAAGATTTTTAAAAATTTTTCAAAAATGGTAGAAAATAGAATTTTTTCTCTCGTTATGTTATTATTGCCTAGGTATTATTCCCTAAGTATTATATATCTTTTTTGAATTTTGGATTGTCTCATCAAAATCCACTCAATTCACTTATCAGTCTGTCTTCAAAAACTACTTAAATTTTATTATTATTATTTTTATATAAGATCATGTTTTAGCTAAAGGGTAAGTTAGTTGGATTGGCGCGGTTGAAATGGCAAAGTAGAACAAAAATTCTAAAACGATCAATGACCCAAAAATTAACCTTACTTAATTAACTGAGATATATGAAATCGACTACTTATAAAATAACATAAGTTAAAAATAATATATTAATTTCTATTAATTTTATTTTTATCTAAATAGCGAAATTTTCCCTAGTGGCTTAGATTTTCGAAATTCATAGAAAAGCATTTGCTTTAAAATATTTCTTTTTTTTAATTATTTAAATAAATAATTTTATTAAATTATATAAATAAAAATTCCCCGAAAAGAACCTCGCCGAGAGAGATAAAGCTATCTGCAAAAAGTAAATGCTGCTAGATTTGCCCGAGCAAATGGGTTCGAAAATTACAATCGCACATTGCCTGTCTGAACTGGTAAGCGCAAAGAGACCAATAATAGGCTTATAGCTTATTCCTGCCTACGTTAAACAAGTTGGCACAGGAAAGAGAGGCTCTTTAAGAGTTAGACGAGATTAAATAGAAACTCACATTGGAAGTGAAGCTGACTCAGATAAGAATCGCGTGCAATCCAGACTGCATTCGGCTGGACACTGGAATTTAGAAATAATGAATTAATATTAGAATTATGAGATATTTAAATAAAAAATTAATAGGTTTTTTGGACAATTTTATATTTTATTAACGTATTTTATTAATTTTTGCACAACGTTTCTTCCGTTTCCGGACTTTATCAAGTGCTCAATCAGTTAACACAATAAACATCTATAAAATATTAGTTGAATAAAAGATTTCACTGTCGATGGTAACAGAATTGTTTTTATTTTAGGTTAAACAATAAAATAAAATGAGAGAGTCTTCTGTTTTTTAAATAAAATAATTTTTAATTATTTCTAGAGACTATAGCTTCGAAGGCATTGCCTTCATCATCAGTCTATCACAAATATTTCAAATTAGTTACAAATTAAGATTTATACATAGAAAATTTTGAAAAATATATAATGTCTTTTTCTTCATGTTTCTATAAAATAGTGAGACCATCGAGAAAACAATGTTATTAGATGGTTGACACGAGCCATATAATTTCTATATGATCTAAGTTTTCAATTGATTGCTCGTTGAATATATGTGTTGGCTAATATTATAGTACACTGATTGTTTTCTCGATGGTCTCACTATTTTATAGACGTTTAATGTGTTAACTGATTGAGCACTTGATAAAGTCCGGAAACGGACGAAGCGTTGTGCAAAAATTAATAAAATACGTTAATAAAATATAAAATTGTCCAAAAACCTATTAATTTTTTATTTAAAATAAAAAATGGACATGAAACAACTGAAATTATGAGATATATTTATAGATATATGAGGGAAAGAAAGAAGGTGAAGAGAAAACAAAGATAAACTCAATTTATAAGAAAAATTTTACTAGTTTATGAAGCCATTTATGATTACTCAAAATAAATACAATTTGTTATAAAAACAATCGAAAAACGTTTAATTAAAATCAAAACGAATCGAATGAAATATTCCTTTATTGAAAATGTGAAAAATATAAACAATTTTTGATTAATGCAACTATGCAACTATTCTTCCATAAAGCTTCTATTTTTCAAATTGAATTGAATTTTATTAAACGATTTTCGATTTTTTTTATATAAAGAATTGATATTTATTATGCTTAATAAAACAATCAAGCATTTTTTTCCAAATCTGATTACACAGGTAAGAGATTAGACGCCCACCTTGGAGATTTCATTTTCCAGGGGATTAATTTCTAAAAATTTCACTTCAGCTGATTAATTTGTTTAATAATGAAAATATAACACGTTTTGAAGAAAAACTACCCCAAAATTAAAGAGAAAAAAGTCAAGATT
>JALMQS010000127.1:0-19692 GCA_024734495.1 Forficula auricularia
TTTGCCTTTTAATCACAAGTTTTAATCATAGATTAAATTATCTATTAAAACACACACAAAAAAAAACACAGAAGTTTAAAGTATCAATTGTTTTATGTAAGGTATAACAACTATTTTACATTATGGAATTGATAACTTATGACATTACTAACATTTAAAACACTACTTGTCAGCAAGGACTCTAGTCACTGAATGAATGCTTGTGGAGACAGCCTGGCTTTTGGCAGACTGGTATTTGTTTTAACTTGCTCACAACCACAGACAGGTTCCAACTTGCTAGACCTGCAGAGACTGGATCAAGTGAATGCAAGGGAAATTTCTATTTCAGATAACATGTGCTTATCAAACTATTTAGCCTACAACAATATTTATTGTAAATTAACTAACTTTTCATGACATAGCAAAGATTGATTGATTTAATTTTATTTAAAATGTTGATGTTTTATTTGTCTTAGTTTTTACTAATATTTTTATAAGACTAATTTAAAGTACAATGCATTCATATTTTTCATGAAAATATTTATAGGACTATTATTAATCTCTACTATTAAACAGTTATTTAACAAGCACAGAGTGTTTATTTCATAACCATAGTTTAATATACACAAAGTGATTTTTCATAAAATGTCGTTTCACTACATTAAAATCATTATTATTTGGTCAAAACTGGGTATTTATGAAAAACAAGAGTCAATAATAATTTTTTTAAACATAGACCCCATTACCATCCCATCATTATACTTTGCATAGTAGTTTATGAAAGTACTATCTATTTACAGAATTTTTTTGAAAATTTTAAAAGTGGTACTTTTTAGAAAAAATCAAAATGAAAAATTTGATTTACATTTTGAAAAAAAATTTTATTACAACCTTTGTCATGTTGTATGTCTCTGAAAAGAGCATTAAAAAAGCTGCAAAATGACACCTGTCCCACCTCTCTAACTCAATTAAGACAGCTTTTAGAGCAGTTACAATATTGTTTTTTTGCGATTTTTTGAAAACTTCACAAGGCCGTATAAAAAAAACTATTCAAGATAAAAATTTGAAATTTTGTATTTTCATTCATATTAGCACAATATATCATCAGTGTACCAAATTTCAAGAAAATCTAAAGTGGTGAGGTAAAATTTTTATTTAAAGTGTGTTGATTTGGCACGGAATGACTCCTATATCGAGCTTAAGTTTCTAATTTCCTAGCTCTGTGACTTATGATTTCGAAATGCAGGAGGGTGGTAAATACGTACATAAGCAATGACCAATGGACTTTTGGCCTCTGGAGACCACAATTTCCGGTTTTGTCCTAAACCCGATTTCTAACTATTAAGGGCATCGATTCCTTCCACCTAGAAGTTACAAAATTAAATGAACTTTTTTCATCTCTGAGATAGAAGCTCTCAAAGAGTCAGGACCCAGACAGGCCATCGCAATACTTCCCCATTATATTCTATGAATATAAATGTGAAAGTAATAGGCGAAAATAAACGCAAAAATCACACGGAATGAAATAGCCATTGATATTTGTTTGTTATTTTAAAATAAGACTCGAAATATTGTTTGGTGTATGTTACTTGACTAATAATTTTGATAGTTAAAACTTACCTTGTGAAAATACTGTAGGGGAAAGATTAGAAAGAAAGAGATTCGCCTGTGTGTTCTAGGTTATTCATTCTAATCGAAGGCTCTGAATTGCTGGTTGCATTATGCGTTAAATATTAAAACCTTATGTATTTGAATATCACTAATAGGCGGCTGTGGGTCAGCGGCTAGAGTGTTGGGTCGCTGACTCGGAGATCGCTGGTTCGAGACCGAGTTTCGGCAGATAGATATTTGCAGTCGCCTCCTCTTGGAAAGTAATGGCAACCTACCAAGAGTATAATTGCCAAATTAGCCGTTCGGAACCGGCGTTAAAAAGTAGGTCCCGTATATCCGTGTAAAAAACAACTAAACATACTCAGCACCGGTATATGTGGAGAGGCGCCGACACCCGTTTCGGGTATGACACTCGAAGAAGAAGAATAGGCCAGTATATAGAAGATCCAAAAAGTGTGGTTCAGGTTACATTAATTGCGGGAAAAGATTTTTTTCTAGGATCGTTCGGTATGGTGTGGGTATGCCAAATCCAAGTTTACGACCTCGAAAGTATGGGGGACAACTTTTGGTCGCCGAAAAACTTAAATTTTCCAGTTTTTCGCTTATAACTCGAAAACAGTTCATATTTTTGTAAATAATCGTCCTATAGTTAATTATAGAAGACAAAATTTTGCGGCAATAAAAAAAAAAATAGAAAATTGGTCTAGTAGTTCGATTTTTTATGGAAATCAAAAACAGCCCCCCCCCCCCCGGATCACTTTTGAATATCTATCCCAAAAACTCGCACTTTTTTCGATTCTTCTCATTTTGACCATGAAGGAGCACGTTTTCGACAAAGACCACTCTATACATTTTTAAACTAGATTAAATTTGCTACAATTTAATAGTAACCCGTGCCGCAATGAGGTTGAAGTTTTGAAAAACTGCAATTTTTTTCAAAAAATCGCAGTTTTTTCTTCATAAAATTAAAATCACTCATCCTAAAAACTTGATCCCTGTCTCATTCTTTAGGAAATTTTGTTGACTTGTGTTACGGTGGCGAAAACTTCGGGCTGTTACACTTGTACCACTTTTTTTGTTAAAAGTCTTCGATTTACCATATAGATATCCAGCATTTTCCATGACGCTTTTGAGGATTAGGATCATATCTTGTCCGGAATATGTAGGATATCTATAAATCTAAAACTTTTAACAAAAAAAGTGGTAGAAGTAAACGTTCAAGTCAACAAAATTTCCTAGATAATGAGACAGGAATCAAGTTTCTATGAGTGGTTTTCATTTTATTAAGGAAAAATTGAGATTTTTTGCAAAAAATTGCAGTTTTTTAAATCCTCAACCTCATTGCGCCACGGATTAGCATTTATTCAATTAAGATGAAACTTTGTCTGAATTGTAGCAAATTTAATCTAGCTTAAAAATGTATAGAGTTGACTTTGTCGAAAACGTGTTCCTTAATGTTCAAAATGGGGAAAAATCGAAAAAAGTGAGAGTTTTTGGGTGATCCATGGGCTGCCGAGGTCACTTTCATGATTAGGAAGGTTATTTACGAAAAGCGAAAATCCGCCAAAAAAATGGAAATTTTCACCTTTTTTTGCATTTTCTATAATGATGCGCCATGAAATTTTTGTGCGAGACTCCAGATTTGGATTCAGCGCCCCAAAAAACATAAATATGCAAAAAATCAGAACTACCCCAACACTTCTGATAAAAACAATTTGACTGGACTAATGATAGTTTATATTATAAAATTAAATCAGTTAGCTTTCCGATCCTTTTACAAAATAAATGTCTGTAATTTAGAATTGAATTTTTCATATTAAAAATTTAAAATGGAATATGTAAATATAAATTATTATTAAACAATTAAATATTCTGCGCTCCAATCGATTCGCAGACCCCAAAGATCGAAAATAATTTTCTCTTCATCGGGCGCAACCACAACGAGCCGTGTAAAGCCAATTAATAACAAATTTAAATTTAGGGAACGAAGAAAAGTTTATTTTTGTTATTAATTGTCTTTACACGGCCTCGTTGTGGTTGCGCCCCGGGTGAAGAGAAAATTATTTTCGATCTTTGGGGTCTGCGATCGATTGGGAGGCGCTGGAATATTTAATTGTTTAATTAATGAATCAAGGCTTAGGCTGCTAAAAATGAACGAGGAGAGGATTAAAAAGAAATTCCATAATTCATATAGACAAAAGGTATTAGTTTGAGTTCAGGGATCAGTAGCTTAGTGGATATAGGAGTTAAAACTCTTATGACAAAGCATTGCAGTACACATGCAAAGATCCCGGGTTCGAGCCCCGGCTGATCCTTTTTGTCTGTAATAAAAATAAACTTTTCTTCGTTCCCTAAATTTAAATTTGTTATAAATTATTATTTTTCTTAAATGAATCGACCAATATATATAGTAGATTTTAGACAAACAACCTTTAAACATTAATTTTATTTTATTTCTAAAAGCAATTGCTTTAACATATAGTAGGTATATTTATTAATAATGCAAAAAGGTGCAACCCGTTAGTCCGGCATCGTGAAAAGATGGATAGAAAAATTTTTAGCAAGGCTTCATAGGTAAGTCTGACCATTTGGAATATATGGTATATTCTTTTAGAATGCTCCATTCATGGTGAATTAATTGAAAAATCATTTTTTTACAAGTTTCGACTTGATTGTACTAGGCACTGAATAAATATTTAATTATTTCTATATATCAGTAGATAGTTATATTGTATTATTATAATAAAGATGGAGCATTTTTTGTTGAAGACAGATGTTTCAAAATCCAGAAGACTTGCGATACACTCTCGAATGTCCCAGAACATTGTCAGAAAATTATTAATTATTATAAAATTATTTATTTAATAATTAAATATTTGATAATTAAGTTAAATAATTGTTAAGAATAATTATTAAGAATTTTTTGAGATCTAATTGATTAATGCATTTTGTTTATTTGATGTCGTATAAAAAAATAGTTCTTATGAAAGTTTTTCAGGTTTTTTTTTTTGTAGGTTCAGGCTATGCAATTTAAATATATGTTTCTATTTAAAAAACAGAACTTGAACTCGAAATACCCTTGAAAGCTTGTTCTAGATCGATAAACAATAGCGTAGTTTAGTTTCCCCTCGATATACATAAACTTATTTGAAACTTTTTTTTCATATAATGCACTGTTTTTGAGTTATTAGACTGTCTCTTAGTATATATATATATATATGTAGAGGGTGTCCTGAGTCAAGGATCAAACGTGAACACTAGATAGATGCAGTTTGCGACTGTCCAAAATAAAAAAAAATTAAATAAAAACTTTCTTAGTTTTCGAGTTATGGGCATTTTTTGAAAACCGTGAAAATCGTTACCCTTCTCTAAATATTTGAATGCAAGGGTTACGAATTTTCATATTTTATAATTCTAATTTTGTTACGGAAATCCTTAATAGTTCATTGCATCGATCACAAAACAGAAAATAACTAAAGAGTATTATACTTTTTGAGAAAAAAAATATTTTTTGTCAGATTCATATGTCAAAAAATTTTAATCAGCTAACTTTGACTATTGATATCTTTAAAAAAACTGTGTCAAACAATAATGGCAAATTATCTAAAAGAATTGACGCATTTAATCAAGATTCAAAATGGTATAAAACATTCCACTTTTAAAAAACAAAAATATATTATTTGTGAGTTTTTATGCGAAAGAAACTAATTTCAAAACACAATTCGTAATTGGCTAAAGGGTAGAATTCTAACATGAAAACTCAATTTAATTTATGTTAAAATATTTTTATTCAATTAAAGATTTTTGAAAAAATCTTAAATAGTTGAATAAAATATTTATTTATTTATATTATTCAATTAAAGTAAATGTTGAAAATGTCCGCCACGAGCACTAATGCACATTTTACATCGTCTAATAAAGGACCGCCTCACGAGTAAAATAAAAAGTTTATTCAAAGCGAATAGATAACCTAGCCCAACTTAAACAAAGAATATCTGAAGCAAAAGAAGAAATAAATTGTCGAAGATATGCAAGACTCGTGTGAGGCGGTCCTTTCTTAGACGTAAATCGATGTAAAATGTGCATTCGTGCTCGTAGCTGACATTTTGAACATTTACTTTAATTGAATAAATAAATATTTTATTCAACTATTTAAGATTTTTTCAAAAAATTAATTGAATAAAAATATTTTAATAAATTAAATTAGTTTTCATGTTAAATTCTACCCTTTAGCCAATTATGAATTGTGTTTTGAAATTTGTTTCTTTCGCATAAAAATGCAAATATTATTTTTTGTTTTTAAAATAGTGGAATGTTTTATACTATTTTGAAATCTTGATTAAATGCGTCAATTTTTTAGATAATTTGCCATTATTGTTTGACACAGTTTTTTTTTTAAGATATCAAGAGTCAAAGTTTACTGATTAAAATTTTTTGACACATGAATCTGATAAAAATATTTTTTTTTCTCAAAAAGTATAATACTCTTAGTTATTTTCTGTTTTGTGATCGATAGCAGTATTATTCAGGATTCCGTAACAAAAATTAGAATTATAAAATATGAAAATTCGTAGCCACAGCATTTAAATATTTAGAGCAGGGTAGCGATTTTCACGGTTTTCAAAAAAATGCCCATAACTCGAAAACTAAGAGTTTAATTTAAAAAAATTTTATTTTTATTTTGGACAATCCTGAACTCACCTATCTCGTTCACGTTTGATCCTTGACTTTGGGGACACCCTGTATATATATAGTCTTATTTACTCTATAATATATTATATATAATAAATATATATATATCCTTATTATAATACACAAATATAAAGAATCTTGGATATAAGTGTGATTTGACCGTCCTCCAACCCCAACCAGCCACCCAGCACGAAACACGACTTATATAGCCAGGGTCCCCTCCAAAGGGCCAGCCGAAAGCCAGCGGAGTCGCCCGAATACCGGCGGAAAAACAGCAAGAGCGGGGAGATGTCCCTCCCCGCCAAGGCTCGCCTCTCCGCCTGGACTCAGGCAACTGTATTGACAGCCGGCTGGCGGAGTTAGAGGTGGGGATGGGGCTTTCAAAGGATCTCATTAGGAATTTTGAAATGAAAGGGGGGTTTCTTTTTATATATATTATTTATTCAATTTTTTTATACATACTATTATACACATAAATTATTATTCAAACATATATACATAATATATAATTCAATTATTTATACATATCATATTCAAAAGTTGCCATAATAAATTTTCTTGAAGATGAACAGAGTATGCAGGAGATTGAATCGGCAAATGATCTGTAAAAGAAATACATAAAATTATTAGAATAATTTAAATTAATATTTTAATATAATTCTAATTCGTCATATAAAAATATTCTATTCTATTTTATAAAATATATTAATTCCAATCTCATTTTTTTTTCAGATGGGCAACTCGATTCGGCCATTCCACAAATATACAAAAAGAAAGCAGAAAAATTATACTTGGAATATTTTATTTAAAATGTTTTTTCAAATAAATTATTTTCTATGTATTGAAATTACTTAATTTTAATAAAAAAACAAAATGAAACGTTATTTGAATATTTATTTTATTAATTAAAAATTGTCACTTTTTTTGCTAACTATTAGATTAAAAGTAATTATTACTTATTATTAATTAACAGGAATAGCAGGGAATTGGACAAATAATTAAAAACAGAGCTTTTATTGAATGGGCCAGACGTTTCGTCGATTAATTTCGACTTCCTCAGTGTCAAAAGACAATTCCACTACGCGACGAAACATCCTTTAATCTTTTTTATTTAAACTATAATACATTGTTGGCTTATGCCTCAATTGCTCAAGAATCTTGAAATTTTTCACACTTGAACAATCAAAAAATTAAAAACCTTTAATCAAAATTTATCACAAAAAAAAATATGTTGTTTCTACTCTTTAAACAGACAAAAGAAAGGATTTCGTCGCGTAGTGGAATTGTCTTTTGACAAAGAGTGATAGAATGAGCCACTGAGGAAGTCGAAATTAATCGACGAAACGTCTGGCCCATTCTAATAAAAACTCTGTTTTTAATTTTTTGTCCAATTCCCTGCTATTCCTGTTAATTAATGCTTATTATGGATACGAGTGATTTTCCATTACTTATTATATTATTTTAAGTTATTTTTCCTAATAAACAAGATTTTTTTTTAATACTTACTAATAATAGATGTGCCTGATCATTAGTGTGCGATATTGCACAAAATGCAAATTATTTAATCAACCGAATTTTTTTTTTTTTTTTTTAATTAGTTTATTTTATTTTATAACTGGATAAAAAATAAGTTCTTTTATGGTATATAATATTAAATTAGGAGAAAAATTAATAAATATATATATATATAAATAGGTATTTAATCACTTGAGATCATATTTTATAATATATTATCTATGGTCAAGTATTGTAATCGTGCATGAAAAAAGTGATTTTTTTCCTTCTTTTTTTCAAAATATCTAAAAAACGGCTGAAACTATGTCTATTAAAAAAATTGAGCGGAACCATGGCATTTAGGTCTACAAAAAAGCTCTAATAAGTGAACATCGAAAAAATTATATTTTTCGAGATAATAATTGTTTTGTCAAAATGTCTGTTAGTTAGTTAGTCTGTGCGTTACGAAATTTGTGGACGAGCTAGCTCAAAAACTAGTATGAATATCGAAACCAAATTTCACACGTAGTTTTGGTCCATTGAGATTGAGAGCTGATTAGATTTTGGTGCATATCGACCCAAAATTAAGGGGGGGGGTTAAAAAATTAAAAATCTAGGTTGTTTGAGCAAACTAAACCAAATTTTGTATACATAATCTGTGGGTCCCCAGAAGTCTAAAAATGTAAAAACTAACCGCCCGAAATGGGGGGGGGGGTGCATGGTCAAAAAATGAAAATCTTGGCCATTTACCAAACTAAACCAAATTTTATATACATAATCAGTGGGTCCCAGGAGTCTAAAAATGCAAAAACTAACCCCCCCCCCTACATGATTATAAATAATTTTATTAAATATTAAATATAAGTGAGGGGCCAGGTTGTATGGTAAAGTCAAGTGGATGGCCACATCAGAACACGTCAGCTTATTTTAAAGAAGGAACTAATTTTATTCAGGAAAAATGGTGTAAGGTTCAAGGTGAGACATATTTATCAAATAAAATAAAAATAAAAATGGATTACTAGGTATAGTCCAGTCAAATTGTGCTCAAATGGGCCCCTATATGGAAAGTTTTGCGGTAGTTCTGATTTTTTTCAAATATATGTTTTGGGGGAGCTGAATCCAAATCTGAGATCTCTCACCAAAATTTCGTGACGCAACATTGTAGAAAATGCAAAAAAATGTGAAAATTTCCATTTTTGACGGTTTGTTGCTTATAACTCGGAAACTATCAACTTTTCGTAAATACTTTTTATTTGCAAGATGAAAGTTCATAAAATTTCCTACAAATTTTATTATTTAGGTTTTTTTTCTCTGACCAACCGTTCGGGCTCAAGCGCAAAATCCAAGTTTTCGACCTCGGCAGCCCATTCCCGGATCACCCAACAACATGCACTTTTTTCGATATTTTCCCATTTTGTCCATGAAGGAGCACATCTTCGACAAAGACTACTCTATACATTTTTACTTTATCCAATGCGAAGCATGGGAGAAAGTATTGGAATCGCTCTCGAGGCAAGCGCGACTTCAAAGGGTCGTCAGGTAAAGACTACGGAACCCATAGACTCAATTAAGGTCACAAATTGAAGTATTCAATGAAATTGAATTTTAGCACGTGACGGTTTTGCCAAAAATTACCTGGAATCTCGTCGAGAGGCCAAAAAGTGCCATTTTTTTTGGAAGTGCGTGCGGATGGATGGATGGATGTGTGTGTGTTATCGTTTTTTTCGTCCACGATTTTTTCCACACCGTTGCACCGATTGAAATGAAATTGAAAACCTACCATTAGTTTAACAAAATGAAGCGCTGATTAGTTTTTGGTACATATCGGTCCACAAACATTAGTACTTTATTTCAGTACTTTTTTAGTTTTTTCTAAATATCTTGAAAATGACTTAACCAATTTTGATGAAATTTAATATCCTAATTAAGTACCTTGGGGACCACAAAAAAGGTTAAATAAAGTTTTTAGTAAAATTATATTTTAATGTACTTTACTCAAGAAAATATTAATATTTCAAATGAATTTGGTAAAGTTTAGCAACGATCCGTTGCAGTTTATTAAACTAGATTAAATTTTATGAACTTTCATTTTGCAAATAAAAAATATTTACGAAAAGTTGATAGTTTCCGAGTTATAAGTGAAAAACCGGCAAAAAATGGAAAATTTCACTTTTTTTTGCATTTTCTACAATGTTCCATCTCAAAATTTTGGTGAGAGACCTCAGATTTGGATTCAGCGGCACAAAAAACATATATTGCAAAAAATCAGAACTACCCCAAAACTTTCCTGATAAAAACACAATTTGACTGAACTAGTAGGATTCACAAACAAAAGATATTGCTTATGAGTAGAGACCGGATTCCTATGCAATTGCATTATTTTGTTTGCCGCCACATACGACCCAGGGGATCAATTATCTATCCGAATCATGCATCTAGGATACTGTGGGTTAAATTTTATACCGCATATTTTTGCATATTTTAGTAATATTGCATAAAATTGCATATTTGAAGGATTTTTTGGGCAAAATACAGATTTTTTAAAAGTAAATTTTCGAAGAAAGAATGAAAAAAATGAAGAAATAAAACAATATTTTTTTTTAAAGCCTTCGGTAACTATAGCCCATTTTGGCCATTGAGTGTTCGTGTGTGTATGTGGAAGTGTGTGCAAATTAGTGTAGGGATCAGAGCCGGTCAAATATTTGCATTAGTTTATTAGTTTATTATTTGTAGGTACGTCAATATGAAAAGCTTGTTAATATAAAATAAATAAATAAAAGGAGTATAATACAATCCTGTCTGGTAAATAATACTACCCCCCCACCCCCCACTCCGTATTTTTTCGTTCACATTTTTTGAAACAATATTATATTTATTATGTTGATTTATAACGATATTCAAGCGGGAGGTCCGGGTTCGAGCCTTGATAGCATCTAAAATTTCGACCGGCTAAATCTCGGTTCCCCCACTAACTCTACTAAAACTTTACTGATGTGCTGTCTAAATGAGCTGTGTTCCCGATGACAATAAATAAATAAAAAAAAATGTATTTCTAAAAAGAATTTTGTTCAATTTTTTACCCAATAAAAGTACATATTTGACAAATGGTTTTATTTCTTTCATAGGACTCCTTCAATTATATAGTCTTTTTGTCTTCAATTTTAATTTTTTAGTGCATAAAAAAGATTATTTTGCCATCTTTTACTGCATATATTTGCATATTTCAACTTATTCTGCATATTAATTGCATATTTCATCAATTTTAACTGCATATTTTGGCAGTTTTTACTGCATAAAAATCGGTCTCTACTTATGAGCAAGAATCAATATATTGTAATATTATATATCTCGGGCAACGAGTCGAGTTTAAAGTGATAACTAAATATAAAATAGAAAACTATTTATTTGAACATGTGGGAGGTAATTTTTACCTTTACAAAAAAAGGGACCATGTTCAAATAATTTTATATTTAGTTATCGATGTAAACTCCTGAGGATGGGCTTATCGATTGAAATACAGTATATTGATTCTTCCTCATAAGCAGTATTTCTTTTATTTGTGAAACCTATTTTACTTAATCCATTTGGTAAATATGTTTCACCTTGTACCTTACACCAATTTCTCCGAATAAAATTAGTTCTTTCTTTAAAAAAAATTAAATTGTGAACAAAATTTTAAAATATCTTTATGAATTATGATCTTAAATGATAAAAGATTATTTCTTTTCTTTAATTATTAATTAAAAACAGGAATTGGGCAATAAATAAAAAACAGAGTTTTTATTAAATGGGCCAGACGTTTCGTCGATTTATTTCGACATCCTCAGTGGCCCATTTTATCACTCTTTGTCAAAAGACAATTTCACTATGCGATGAAACATCTTTAATCTTTTTTATTATACTTAATAGGGATTGTGGTGTTGGTGCAAGGTAAAACATCTTTAATAAAGATAAAAGTAAATAAATATTATATGCAATATTCATTTACTATAGACCTAGAAATCTTAACTCATAGTAAATGAATATTGCATATAATATTTATTTACTTTAATCTTTTTTATTATATCTACAATACTACTTTGGTTCAATTATTCAACAATCTTGAACTTTTTTCCTTTAACAATTAAAAAATAAAAAAATTCATAATTTTTTTTTTAGAAATTCAATTTCATATTGTATGTAAATTGTCTGTTTAAAAATAACATAAGAAATTTTTTTATTTTTTTTATGAATTTTTGATTTTGTAATTGTTAAAAAAGGTAAAAAGTTCAAGATTGTTGAATAATTGAGGCCAAGAATGTATTGTAGATATAATAAAAAAGATTAAAGATGTTTCGTCGCATAGTGGAATTGTCTTTTGACAAAGAATGATATTGGGTTGATGCATAATTATGGAACGTTTTTTAAAAATATTTTTATTCAGTAAAAACAATAATAAAATTTAACAAAAACATGTTTAAATGATTATTCGGGAACTTATACACCATCTACTTCAATAACTGCTTGCCATTTGCTTGGCAGTCGGTCGATTCCACGGGCGAAGAAGTCACGATTCTTGGAGGGAATCCACGCTTTGACATCGACCACCAAGTCATCCAAATCGTCGTAGATCTTAGTCTTTTGCCAGTTTTTCAAAGAGCGGTTGATGTGATAGTCTGTCGGTGCTTCGGTCGGTGAGTACGGCGGATGTGGGAGTAGATCCCAGCCCTTATTGGCGTTGAATTCGACGACCTGGCGCTCAACATGTGGACGGCAAAGATTCTTCAAAAATGAGGTTTGTTGGTTTCGTTGCAGCAAATCGGTAAAAATTCGAACGCGATCAGCCTTGTTGTTGTCGGAGAGTTCGTGGGGGACCCATCCAGCCAATTTCCATACCTTGCCGAGATTTTTGAGGCGTCGAACGATCGTTGATTGGTCGACATTGAAGTGTGCAGCCAGCATTCGTGTTGTAAGGCTTTGATCCTCTTCCACGGCTGTCAGAAGTGCCTGATCATCAAAATACGATGGCCGACCTCTTCCATTCTTTATCCTCCAAACTAATGTCACCTGATTTGAAACGAGCAAACCACTTCCGTACTGGACTATCAGTAATTGTTCCTTCGCCAAAAAGTTCGTTGAGATCGCGAAATGACTGTGCTGCCTTCCATCCTTTCTTGTAGTGGTAGAGCATAATATGACGAATATGAATATGGTTTTCGACACGCATTTTTATTAACTATAAATAGAGAAGATTGTTTTTATAAAAAAATAAACAAAACGCCATTTTTGGCTAAAGAAAAACGCGCCAATACAAACGTTCCATAATTATGCATCAACCTAATATAAATGGGTGTTCAAAACTTAAGAGTTTTCAGCCTTTTTTTATGTTAATTAATTCTAATTAAAATTAATTCAAATAGTTTTAAGTTTTCAATTTAATCAAAAAAATATTATAGAAATTTGTTTTCATTTTCCTATTGTAAAGGATATTTTAATATCTTTATTTAAAATATTCTAGAAAAAGATTCAATTTCACAACAAAACTGATATCTTTTCAATCAAAAATTAATTATAACTGGCAGTAATTCAATAGCACAGTCGATTCCAAAAGGAAATTCATTTAGAGAAAAATAACGAATTCTAACTTGTCGCTTTTAAGCAAGCCTTTCGAAAGAGAACAAAAATACAGTCATAAAAAATGTGTGACGTTCACCAATCAAAATCCTAGTTTTGATCACGTGACCGTCTGGGCCCTCTTCACAGCTAGTGAAACCGGGCGAGCTCAGTTGGTTTTACGCTCTGCCTTCATGTAGACCGAACTCGGGTTGCTCTGCTCGTCTTGTTAAGCGAGAGAGAACTCTACTGCCTGCGCGGCCATTGAACAGCCCATTATACAGTGGCTGGTTCGTTGTGTCCTTCCTCTTACACTGGTCGGACCCATAGGATGCTGTTCTTTGCTTTTTAGCGAGAAAGATCTTCATTGCCTTGCGAGGCCATTTTGAACAGCTCGTATACAGTAGCTGGTTCGTTGCGTTTTTTCACCCACGCTGGTGTTAATCCGCCATCTTTAAATATCTTGTTTGATTAATTATACGCTAATTATCAACCTGAATTGACGGGTTCAAAGGAACTCCAGAGAAAAGGATTTCTCAAATTGCTTTGTTTCCAACTAATGCAAGATTTTAGTGTGGAACAAGGACGGATACATCCTCTTTAAGAGAAAGGCTTCAGCTAACGTTTTCAATTGACGAAAAATAATTTCTTTTGGAACAATCGTGTTGAAAAACAAGCTAAGTAGTTTAATAATTATTTGTAAAACTGTTTATATATTAATCATTAAATATTAGAAATATTTTTCTATTATATTGAAAATAATTCACTCTTTAATTCAGAGTTGTATTACTCAATTGATATAATTATCAATTAATTTATGGAATATTGCTATGTTACAATTAATATATTAATTATATAAAACTGTATTTATTTTATAAAACATAATGTTACTATAACATGTGCATTTGATATTTTTCCACTGCTGATTTATTAAAAGAAAATAAAAAGTTGTTATTTTGTTTAAATATTAAATTTGAGTTTTATATTGCTTCCTCCGCCATATTTAAAAAATAAGAAATAATAAGGAGTCTTCCATCTTTGAGATATATATTTTATTTTGTTTAATAACCAATCCTGTTTTTAATTATTATTAAAAACAAAATCACTATTTATTTGAACTTTAAAAATAAGAATATTTTCCAGAACATTTACCATTTTTCAAAGTAGTTTTGATTACTAGCACATTATTCGAACCTGCGGTCAAACCAATTCATTTAACGGTTCCTTTTTTTGAAGTCTTTGGATGCGAAGCGCTATTAAGGGTGGTTTTTCACTAACGCTTCCTGGCCCGGTATACATCCTTCTTAGCAAAGGGGTTGATATCCAAGAATCTGTTTGCATCAACCAAAGCGTTCTGAGCTAGACTTCACGGGAAGCAAGTCCATTTAGGGTGTAAACACGTTCTTCGATATTAGTCAATTGATTGAAAAATTAATTGGCCTTAAGAATCCCGACCCCCAAACATCTGGCGACCTGGTGACAGGACCAACCCACAATCAGCTAACGACTGCGTGATTGAACCAACACCCAAATAGTTCTCAAAACAAATTTGTTATTAGTATTTTGAAAAATTGGTTATAAATTCTGGTGGCGACCGTTAATAAAACAAATCTAATACTATATTAAATAAATAGCTATAAAATAGATATCTCAAGATGACTCTGGAGAAGCAAATAAAACAAATAGCAGCCAAGTGGGCCTTAATAAAATTAGAAAGCAGTGACTTTTTAGAATTTATGTCGGAAAAAGAATTTAGCTCTACAGATTCTTACAATCATAGTATAGAAAAAGTAACACAAATTCTTTTGGACATGCATAATAGCTTAAAATACATTTATGAACACGAGTTACAAAATGAAGCAACCATTATTCCGATAATTTCTGAAATTACCACAACTTCACGCGAGCTCAATAATCTTAAATATAAACTCTTAGATAAATTATCTAAATTAAAAACTGCTAAACCGTCAAATGATTCAGAAACCAGTTCAGAGGATTCTGAACCAAAAAACATACACATAAATCTTCCAAAAATTGAGTTGGAAAAATTTAATGGTGTATACACACGTTATCCTGCTTTCAAACATCAATTTGATGCAGCAATTGATTCAAATAATTCACTCAGCCAATGTCAAAAGCTTCAGTACTTAAAAAGTTTTTTGACTGAGGAGCCTTTAAACTTAATTAGGCACTTAGATTTGACTAATCAAAATTACCAAGTAGCCATTGAATTATTAGAAAGTAAATATTATAAGTATAGAAAAATTGTTTTTGATTTAATAGATAAATTATTAAATTTAAAAAATATCACATCTCCTAATTCAAGGTTTTATCAAAGTTTAACCAGCACGGTTAGGCAAACCATTGCACAATTAAAAAATTTAAGTATTAATACTGATCAATGGAATCCCATACTGGTAAGACTAGTGTCTTCCAAATTAGATGCAAAGGTACATCAGGACTGGTTACTCACGTTAGAAAACCATGACGAAATACCGAGTCTAGACACACTTTTAATTTTCATAGAAAGACAAGCAGATTCTTATTTAGATTCGCACAGTTTTAATATTAACAAACAAAAAGTACAATTTAAAGAAAGCAATAGTGCAAAATCTTTAAATGTACATGCATCTAATAAAGACCTAAGTTGCAAGCTTTGTTTAAAACAGCATGGCTTGTGGCAATGTGAAAAATTTAAAAAGCTTTTTAGAAGAAAGGTCAAAGTTTGTAAATCAAAACAAATTGTGTAAAAAATGTTTTTCTCCTTCTCATTATGTGAATGATTGTAAACGCTTTAATTGTCGTTGCGGCTTTAAACTGTCTCCACTTTTACATTTTTGCAGTAATTCAAAAACGAACTCTTCACTGAAATCGGAGGGCGGAGTGGTCCAAAAGACCCAGAGGATAAAAAGGCCGGAGAACAAACTGACACAAAGTCTTCCTCCAAGACATCAGGACACTGCGGAGTGGACGGATCCACAACGTTATTAAGCCGAGCTCTCATCAAAACACAAGACATTTCTGGACGTGAGGTACACATTCGTGCTTTCATTGATACCGGAAGTGAGATTTCTCTAATCTCAGAGGAAATTGTTAATCAATTAGGTTTAGAAAAACAGAACGCCCTTTGAATGTAAAAGGTTTAAAGGGCCAACACGTAACTTCATCTAAAGGTTTAGTAAATTTGAAAATTGGTTCAATTGTCGATGATAGCTATGAATTGGATCGCACCATTCTATGTTGTAAACAGCCTAAATTTGACTATACCTTCAGTCCCTTTAAAAGAAGTCAATTTAAATTTATTAGTGGGTTACCGTTATCAGATGGTACGTTTAATACACCCCACACCACTGGAGTCCTAATAGGAGCAGATTTATTTTCAAAATTAATGCTAAACGACATTAGGAAAAGTCAAGATCAAAATCTTGTAGCACAGAATACCTCGTTAGGTTGGATTGTCTTCGGAAAGGCCGAAGCATTATACAAAAACGATTTCAATTTTAATAATAAAAATACTTATGCAGCAGCAACGTTAGAAGAAATTAATTCTAATGTTTTAAAGCTGATGGACTTGGATTCGACGCCAGACCATGCAGCAGATAGCATTTCAAATGCAGAGTTACAATTCCAATTTAGTATTAAAGAGAATGGAAGTGGCCAATTACAAGTGGCACTACCTTTCAAAATTGATCCCCCAATTTTAGGTGACTCGCTGCACAAAGCTCTTACCATGTTAAAAAGACAAGAAGTTAAATTAAATAGCAATCCTCTATTAAAGGAAGAATATTTTCAGTACTTTGATACATTAAAAGAATTAAATTTTATTGAATTAGTAGGTCCTCTTACTATGCATGATAAAACAAAAAACAATCAACAATTTTACCTCCCACATTTCGGGGTATACAAGGGTGAAAATAGTCCCCTAAGAATAGTTTTGAATGGATCAGCTAAGTCTTCCTCAAAATATTCATTGAATGATTGCCTAGAGGTAGGTGACACCCTCCAGAATGACATACGTCTAGTTTTAACCAGGTTTCGCACTTACAAATTTGTAGTCACTACAGATATTGTAAAAATGTATCTTCAAATTTTAATCGATCCTGACCACCGGAATTATTTAAGAATTCTGTGGAAAGACATGCAGGAAGATGTCATAAACATCTACAGGTTTAGTTGTTTACCATTTGGATTAGCTCCAGCGGCTTACCTAGCGATAAGATGTTTAATTTGGTTAGCAGAGAAAAATTCTGCAGAGTACCCACAAGTAGAATCTATAATTAAAAAGAATACTTATCTAGATGATTTTTTAATAGGGAGTGATTCTCCACAAAGCCTTTTAACATTAATAAAAGATTTAAATTATGTTTTAGGTAAAGGTCATTTTAAATTAGACAAATGGGTTTCTAATTCCCCCTTAATTTTAGATCTTTTGCAAAAAGAAAATATTTTAACTGCTCAGTCTAAATTTATTCCTTTTGGAGACCATTCTACAGTCTTAGGTTTAGTTTGGTTCTCAGATTCAGATCAATTTTCTTTTAATTTCACCTCTTTTTCCAATGAGAATCTCACAAAGAGAAACATTTTGTCAGATCTAGCCAAGATTTATGATCCATTGGGATGGATTTCACCATGCATTATAACTTTTAAAATCATATTTCAAAGTTTGTGGAAAGCAGGACTCAACTGGGATGATCCTGTACCCTATGCTTATCAGGAGCTGTGGTCAAACTTTAGAAAAGAGATGACACAAATTTCGAATTTCAGAATACAAAGATATTTATTTAAAAATACTTTGTCCAAGTTTAAATTATTTGGATATGCAGACTCTAGTGAATTAGCTTATGGAGCTGTAATTTATTTAGTAGAATATGATTCGCAAAATAATTATATTGACTCAAACTTGATTTATGCAAAATTTAAGGTAGCTCCTTTAAAGTCTTTAACAATTCCAAGGTTAGAATTAACCGCAGCTTTAACTTTAGTTAACTCCATAAAATTTATCTTAAGGGCCTTTGAAATCAAACTTGAATTCATTTATTTACTTTCAGACTCTACAGTAGTTTTGAACTGGATTTCCAGCCCACCTTACAAATTTAAAACTTTCGTTTCTAATAGGATTACTGAAATACAGAGTTTAGATTTTCCTCACTCCTGGTCACATGTTCCAACCGCAGAAAACCCTGCAGACTTGGGGACCAGAGGGATTTCAGTAGAAAATTTTTTAAACACAGAATTTTGGAAAAAGGGTTACAAAGCACACTTTTTATCAAACCCCACCCCATTTAAATTCCTCAACGAGGTTAAAACCCCAGAGGAAGAAAATAAAAAAGAAGTTGTAAGTTTTGTGCACTCACTTCTCAAAAAAGAAGAAGTAATAGATAAATATTTGTCACAATTCTCTTCATTGGAAAGATTAGTTTCTCACCTTTCAATACTCAAAAAGTTCTGTATCTATTTAAAAATAAAAAGGGAATATCCTGATGATTATAAAGAAAAGTTTAAAAATTTTAAAACTATACGTCCTTTGGATAGAGAGAATTCATTATTAAATTTGATTAAATACAGCCAAATAAGTTTTGTCACAGAAATAACTAGCTTAGAAAATCAGGAGCCGTTAGATAGAAAATCTAACATCCTAACTTTAAACCCATTCTTGGACAAATTCCACTTGTTAAGGGTAGGAGGTCGTTTAGAAGAAGCTAACATCCCCTACAACCAAAAGCATCCTTTAATAATATCGAAAAGTTGTTACATAACTAAATTATTAGTTAGGTCTTATCATTTAAAGTACTTACATGCAGGCCCCAATGTTATTTCGGCCTTGCTCAGACTAAAATTTTGGATAGTACAAGGGAGAAAGTTAATAAGAAAGGTTTGCCGTGAATGCATTACATGCTTCAAAACAGAAGCCGCTTAACCTACACACCCTTAATGGGAAATTTACCTTGGTGATAGAGTCAATCCTTCACGACCCTTTGAAAATACAGGAGTAGACTTTTTCGGCCCATTCATGGTCCACTTAAATCTGAGACGAGGTTCCAAGCCACAAAAGGTTTACGTTTTCCACATTTGTGTGTTTCGCCACTAAAGCTTGTCATTTCGAAGTTTGTACCGATCTCAGTACAGAATGTTTCTTAAATGCTTTTAAAAGATTTGTTGCCCGCAGAGGGGTTCCCAAAAGGTTGTATATTCGGACAATGGGAGCCAAACATTTAAGTCTCCGCTTCCAAAGTTGTCAGGTCGGAATTGAACCAATTGATTTCGAAAATGAAAAATAATGAAGTAATGAAGTTCTTATCAGAGAATTCAATCTGTTGGTCTTTT
>JALMQS010000127.1:19792-221549 GCA_024734495.1 Forficula auricularia
AAAAAAATATATATTATTATATATATACTTATTCGTAATTTGTCAATTTTTAAGGTTCCGTTTAAAAAGTAAAACTGAAGTTTATTGTATTGTCTATGTGTATTGTCTATTGTGCCACGTCTGTTTGCCCGCCTGCCAGCATTCTAGCTCTTAAATTAAATTGGATAAGTATGTGAAATTTCGAAGTTTATTCGCTCCTTGCGCAATCGCACTTAGCGCCATCCGTGGCCAAAAAAACAACTTCAGGTACAATAATAGTGTATAAAAGCAATAGGCATTTATGAAAAATAATTAATTTTATAAAAAAAGACAATATATAAAAGCTAAAATAATCATAGATTTCCGTAATAAATAAATTTGTTAATAAGCAATTAATATAATAGCTTGAAAAATATAATTTTTCAATTAAAAATAAATCTTTAAATATCCTTATTGAGGTTAGCCTTCATGAAATGTCATAATGGGTAAAATTATTAAAACTGGCTTTAAAAAAAATACCCATTCAATCGATTTTAATAAACAAAAAGTAAATAAACAAGTTAATCTTGAGCACTTGAAAATTTTACTGAAGATTCTGATCTCCTTAGTATTTTTGCTGAATTGTCAAAGATAGTCGTATTATAATTTGGACTTTCCGGATTTTCGGATTTTTTATTTCCAGCAAAATGAAAACTCGAGATTCTATCCCTTTTTCCGGAATCCAACATCTATTTTTTCATTTAAATAATATGCGTGTAAATATTTATGAATATTATTTCTCAATTATGAGTATCATTTCTCAATTATATAAAACTGTTTGTATGAATTAATGACTTTTTCAAAGCTTTCAACCAATGCACATGTCTAATCACTTTGCGTGGATAGTTAGGGTTAGCCGAACGAAAACGATAAAATTCATAGTTGGAATTTAGTGAAATGTTTTTCAGTTCATCACAGAGTACTTGAAAACTTCTTTTTTATTTGAATTCATCATCAATTGATTCTCTTTATAAGTTAAAGTAAAATAATTAAACACTTTTTGATTCAGTAAAATACACGTTAATATACACAGATGAATGCTAAATAAGGAGGTAGATTGTACCCGAAGTTCTTAAAATTGTCACTGTCGCTGCCTCTGTTGCGCACGGAGCGAATACAAGTATGTATTTATTTTCTCGCGAATCAAAAATCCTATTAAAATTTTAATCGAATGATTGTTTCGAGAAAGTGTCAAAAATAAAAAAATATATTTTTAATATCTCTGTAAATATCTTTTTAAGAATGAGGTTATTTTGTATTTAATTGAACGGTCCAAAGTGGGTGTTTTTGAGATTTTTGTACTGGTTGGAGTTTAGAAAAGTTAAGGGATTATTTTTCTTTAACATTCATTTATCTATTTAAAATAAAAAGGCTTATGCACACGTTTATTATAATATATATTAAAGATAAAAAAAGTATAAAAAATATAGTTTTCCCGGAAAAACATAAAATGTCTTGCAGTTCATTTATTTCCGAACGGAAGTTGAATCTTTTTCACCATGAATTTATCTTGTAGGTGTAGGAAAAGATAAAGAAGGTTGTCATAATAAACAAAAAAAAAGAAAAAAAAAGGTAAAATGAAATCCTTGTGATGTTGAATGATTCGAAAAACAACGCGATGTTGCGTAAATCTAAGTTAAAGCAAGACAAATACAACTCGCGAAAAACAAAGACTAATTAACTCCCTCTTTTTCTTTGTGCGTTTGTGTGCGTGACAGCCTTTGTGGGTGCGCTTGTTAAAGATTAAATTTAAAAAATAAATAAATATTTTCTTTGTCATTGTCTGGAAATAAAGGCACGAACATGAATGATTAAGCTGTGGAAATTTTATAAAATATAACTTTAATTATTTATTTTTTTAATATTTACTATGAAAATATAAATTTAATATTTCAGTTATCAAATTTTGTTATTTTTTAAGGGAGAGTCGATTTTGAGGTTTATTATTTTTTATAAATACCAATAAATCTATTCTGATACGAGTATATACTGCACAATATAGTTTTTTTTAATGAATCTCTCTCTATCACTCTTTGATAGATAGAAATTATTTTTTATTATTCATGCCGAATGAATAATTAAATGAAAAAATGTTAATAGATTTAATCTAGATATGGATATACCGGGTAAGTTTTTTATCTTGAGACAGTCTTATAACTCAAAAACAGTGCATTATATGAAAAAGTTTCAAATAAAAGTTTATTTATATCGAGGGGAAACTAAATTACGCTATTGTTTGTAGACCTAGAACAAGCTTTCAAGGGTATTTCGAGGTCAAGTTCTGTTTTTTAAATAGAAACCTATATGTTTCTGTACATATTCTGAATTAAAAAAAATTGAAGATCTTTTATTAGAACTATTTTTTATAGGACATCAAATAATAAAAAATATTGAATCAATTAGAACTCAAAAAAATTTCTAATAATTATTTTTAACAATCATTCAACTTAATTATCAAATAATACTAATCAAATATTTAATAATTAAATAAACAATTATTAAATCGAAAAGTCACAACAATGAAAATAAGTGTTTATAATGATCTTAAAACTTCATTAAATACACAGATTTAAGAGATTATTTTCTACTTAATGGAACTATTTAAAATTCTTGAGTTTAAAATAGTTTATTTCTCGTGTCAGTCCAGTAGATATCCATAATAAAAATGGAGCATTTTTTGTTGAAGACAGAATTGAAATGATCTTGATTTATGGTGAATGTGTAAGAAGTGTTATGAGGCTGCCAATGAAATGGACACTGAGTGTTTTCCTGATAGGAATACACCCTCAAGAGCTTCATTGTATCCTGTTGCAAATCTGTTAAAAAAACAGGAAGTGTAAAGACTACGAAGAAACTGAATCAGGCCTAAATAACAAAATTGGAACTGGAATTCATTCAAAAGACTTGCGATAACACTCTGGAATGTCCCAGAACAGTGTCGTAAAATTTATTAAATTATTAATTATTATTAAATTATTTATTTAATAATTAAATATTTGATCATTATTTTTTGATAATAATTGTTAAAAATAATTATTAGAAATTTTTTTGAGATCTAATTGATTTTGAAGATTAAGAATATGTATAGAAAGATATAGGTTTCTATTTAAAAAACATAACTTGACCTCGAAATACTCTTGAAAGCTTGTTCTAGGTCGACAAACAATAGCGTACCCCTTGATATAAATAAACTTTTATTTGCAACTTTTTTCCATATAATGCACTGTTTTTGAGTTATAAGACTGTCTCAAGATAAAAAAACTCACCCGGTATAGTAGGTATATAGAACGGGTGGCTCCCAAAATCCCGAAAATTCAAAATTCCGACTTAATTTTGATATTTTATTAACCTTTTTGATTTTTGCAAAAATATATATAGGTACTATCTATATGTATTTGACTATATTAACCTAAGACAAAAAGTGAACCCATTTGAAATGATTCTATTTCCATTAAATGTTGGAGAAGTGAAACTATTTCTTCAGATCGATTTTGTCTAGACAGAGTAACTATTTGTTAAGAGACTGGAGTCTTTAATAAATTGATTGGTAATACTAAAATTAAAATCCATTAATAAAAGTGTGCCTGTTCATCCATTTGAAATATGTATAATATTAAATTAAATTATTTAATTAAATATTATTTTCTTTACTAAAATGTTATATATCAGTGGAGTGAGGTCCATGCTGTGAATGCGACGCATCCCTAAAATTTCAAACATTTATAGTATTTTCACAAATATATAAGGTCGACTTCAAAATTTCAGGAGGATCTTTAATTTTTCAAATTATTATCCTTTATTTCAAATATTTATATAAATAAACATTTTTTGTATTGAAAAGTATATTGGTTCTCGAAATGAAATAAAATTGTTGCAACGTTTCAAGGAGCAATTAAAATTAGTGATTTTTCCGAAAAGGGTGCTGATAGAAGGTTTGAACTCTCTGTTTGGTAGATATATCTTCCAGTTCAAGCATGTCAAAGACAAGTCCAGATGAGTTTTGGTCGAATAAAAATTGTTCTCGCTGAGGAACTATGAAAATAGTAATAATACAAAAAAGGAATAAATAAAGATGATTAGAGCATCTTTGGACTAATCCATTTCTAAGAATACTCAATATATAAAATCTCAAAAAATGAAGGGCACTTTTTTCGACAGCATCCTTTGGTTGTAAAGTCACGAACCGCAACTGATATATATTTATGTGTATGTGGGTGGGTGTTTGTGTGTGTGTTAGCCCCCTTCATGAGAAAATCCTGGTTGCGTCACTACACTGCTGTATATATAATATATATATTTGTATATTTACTTATACGTTGGAAGTGATCTATAATTCTACATCATCTTTGTTGTAAACAAACATTGCGTCAAATATTCTCTTTGGAATGGTTAAATCTGTTGCATTTAGGAATCTAGATATGAATTGTTTGCCACTCTTCTCCCTTCCACTTTCCTCAACTAATATTCCCTGATATGAAATATTAATATAGAACCACCGAGCTCTAATCATAAATCTGTCCAGCGCAATTATCAAGCAAGCGAGTGGAAAGTTATTCATTCTCTTTCCGATTTCCCCTTTAATTAATATTTACTCGTACTTGATATGACATTAATGTTGATGGGGAACAAACAGGAAAATAAGATCATATTAAGAATATAGGTCGATTAATTAATTAATTAATTGCTCTGGAGTTTCAAACGTTATTTAGATAGTACATGGAAACATTTCTAAATTACTAGCTCACTCGGCAGATAGACAGAAAATTTAATTTCAATGGGTGAACCGGATTCCGCGACATTTCAGCCCCCGACAAAATATCCTTCAGACAAAATATCTCATGACAAAATAACCCTTCCCCTCTTGAATCTTATGAGTAATGCAAATCGACTCCGGTTCGGTTGGGTTCGAATAGCTCCTTTTCTGGCTGGCATTTAGACGGTTCGGTTGTCTGACGCCTATCGAACCGTCTAAAAACCAGCCCGAAAAGGAGCTATACGAATCCAACCGAGCCGAACTGAATATATATTAACCGAACCTCCGAAAGTTTTGTCAGGGCGGGGTGTGTTTCGGGCTCCCATTTTTTTTTTATAATCAAACACACATTGAAAACCGAACCAGCCAATCGTCGGGCGGGGTGTGTTTCGGGCTCCCATTTTTTCCTAATCAAACACGACAGACAGCAGCACTTTCAAACGGCTAATTAGCCGCCAAAATATGAAAGTCTGTTTATATTATTCAAAACTAAGATTATAAGCTTTTCACTTAATTTCTTTTGTATTTTCCCTTATACTGGGGAATATTTTGTCAGAAGATATTATGTCGGGGGATATTTTGTCTTTGGGATATTTTGTCGGAGGATGTTTTGTCGGGGATATTTTGTCGGGGGCTGAAATGTCGCGGTACCGGTGAACCGAGACCTAAAATCGTTTACACCTACTTCCACTTCCACTTTCATTTCCAAGTAAAAGACAATAGATGACAATAGATTATCTAATGAATTCCAAAGTGATTCCAAATAATTTCAAAGACGGTCCACACCTAATTCCAATCGCGGTTCACCCCTCGTTTAATTTGCTCAAACTTTTATTTGTCGAATTTAGAAATAACTGAAACGTGAAGAAAATTAATTTTAAAGCACGATTTTATTCATTCTGTCGATCAGTGTGTATTTCTGATGGAATAAGATACCCATGATACTTTAAAAACAGAAAGTCATATTAAGTTCGTTCTGGTGCTAAAATATTTGTGTTTCTAAAATAATGAACTGATTAAATTTTTGAGTTTTTAGTTTTAAAACCTCCATTTGTTGCAGAAAATCAGAAAACATTTAATTTGTATATTCTTGCACGATTGTGAATGAAATTTCCCACACTAAATTTGTATTAATACACTATTATGTCATTTTTCTACTTTTCTTAAGCTGGGAAAAAATTTCCAACTCACTAAAATTAAGTCTTATATAGTCCTGAAAAAAATTTCACTTTTTCTACAAAAATTTTAAAGTATTTTTTTGTTTTTTGGGGATTATATCACTTAGCTACATACTTTGCTTCCGAAATTCAGACTCTCTAAAGGCCAAGACATTTATTTAAAAGCCCTATCAAGGGTATTATTAGGTACCAGAAGTGCTCAGCCCCTAGGAATTTGGCCACAAGTGCTAAAATAGCATTTCGTGGAGGGGTTTGCTTAAACCTTGAGATAACACCCTTCTGACGTGTATTTATTTTACCTGCACATATACTGTTAGGAAATTTCATTTTGAAGTATAATTGTTGCACAATTCGATAGTATATTAGTATATTTTAATTCTAATTAAAAAGAAGTACAGTTTTCTAAAACTTGAAAAATCCACTGTCTTTCCAAAATTCAAGCAGCACGTTATATGGGAATATACACAAAAGATTCTAGCAATTAAAAATGGTCAAATATTTTTTTTCTTGATTGTTTTTAAATTGATTCAAATTTTTGAAAACCTTGTCTCGTGTTTTTTACAATGAAAAAAAAATTGTATTTTTGAAAGAACCTTATACAAAAGCGAAATTTCAGAAATTGATATAAGTATTTAATTTTCTAAGGTAAGTAGTAATGGTCAATAAATTATATATAGGCATATTTATTTATTTATTTGAATGATGCTCTGAGACTATTCGCCATATAGAGCAGATAACAAAATTTACTTATTATAAGACATATTTAGAGTACAGCTTAGAATATAATAAATCATACAACATTCAATATATATAGTAATATAAGGCATCTTACACAAAATATGTTCAAATGAGAGCCCCTATATATCAGTGGCGTGTGGTCCATGGATGCTGTGGATGCGGTGCATGCCTAAAATTTCAAACATTTTGAGTATTTTCATACCTTGTCATAAAAATCTATTGTTAAAGAAAAATAACGAAAATGTTGTCATATTTGATGAAATTTGCAATAAAAGCGAAGATTAAAATAAAATTAAATTAGGGAACGAAGAAAAGATTTTTATGTTCTAGACAAAAGGATCAGCCGGGATTCGAACTCGGGATCTTCGCATGTGTGCATATAGACATTAGGTTTTAGCTTGGGTTCAGGGATCAGTGGCCGAGAGTATAAGAGGTAAGGCGTCGCAGCGCACATACGAAGATCCCGGGTTCGAATCCCGGCTGATCCTTTTGTCTATAATATAAAAATCTTTTCTTCGTTCCCAAATTTAATTTAATTAATAATTGTCTTTCGACGAGGCCTCGTTGTGATTACGCCCTGGGGCAAAGAAAAGAAATTATTTTCGACCCTTGGGTTTGTGATCGTTTGAGAATAGATTGAAATAAAATTTCAAAGTATGAATGTACTTTTTAGGACAGTATCCCCTGCTTGGAAAGTCACCAACCGCCACTGGTATATATATTTTGGCTTTTGGGGGTAAAACACGCTCACATTTCATTGCCCATAAAATCAACGTTGTAATCAGGTAAAGGTTTTTGACGAAATAATCACCCAATCTATCTATTTTTATATACCTATAATAAAAGTAAATAAATCCACTTTTAGAACAGTCATTTTATTTTTTATTACAGCTACGCTGGCTACGATGATTTCGAGGACGCCGCGGAATTCTACGATTCTTCACCCGACCCTTATCCAGGTAAATTGCGCTCTTTTCCTAGAATAAAATTATATCCTATTAAGTTTGCCCTTATACGCTAGTATTATTAAAACTAAACGTCCTCTCGATTTGCCTTAATTCCAATTTGGTTTCAGTTTCATGACCTTTGAAATTGGAATTCCAATGAAATCGTGTTCAATTTTCTCGTTAATTACAAGTAGATTTCGATTTTTTTTTCTTATCAATTCTTATTAGTCATAAAACAAGGATGGCCTTTTAACTTGAAGTCGTTAGCAAGCCACTTGAGGGCTTAATTGTAAAGTTGCTTCTCAATTTTAACGAGATGTTTGAACTCGGGTAATCGAGTATTTAAAATCTTATTTAAGTTGTTTGTAATTAAAAAACAAATTCTAATTGGTATTTTTTATTTAATGAATGAATTTTCAATTCCATTTTTGAAGAAAAAAAATCGTAATGAAAAAACGATTCAGGATATTTTTTTTAGCTTAATATCTATATCAATTTCCCGATATGAAATGATTTTCATTGATTCTAAAGTTTGAATCAGGTCAGAGAATAATCCGATCCCGTAAAGCTAAAACGTAATCACAAGTCGAAAGGGGGAAAATCATAAAGCGAGAAGCTTGCTTAGCGAATTTCAAAATTAATCTTCGATGAGTAAAAATAAAAATAAAATACCTAACTTCATTCACCAAGTCTTTGATTATACATACAATAATATGTTTATAGAAATAAGTACAAAGCTATTCTTCAATTTCAACATTGATATTATTGTCTGCGACATTATATTATATATGAAAACTATCTTTGATGTCGTTTGTATAAACTCATGAGAATTATTATTATTTGCCTTATTTACGTAAATATCTATATATATATAATCCTTAGTGTGTATGTGCGTGATCGACCCACGCCTAAACCACTGAACGTATCGAAACCATATTCACACCATATGTTTGTTTAGTGCTCCGGATGGTTTATCTAAATTTTGGGCCAAATCGGTTTGATTTTATTTCACACGATTTTAAGTAATTAAATTAATTATTCGCAGGTAGAAGAATGCCAATCTTGGCGTTTTAAAAAAGGTTTCTCATTTCTTTTGTACCCAAGCAGACAATGGGTTTGGGTTAATTCATTGTTATCAAAGGCCTTGAAAAGACTTATATATTCGAACGGAGGAATATATGTGTTCACTCCTAAATTCAAAAAATTAATTAATAGCCCTAATGAAAACGTGTTAAGATAATTGTCTAAATTTAAATAAAAATGTAATAGATGAAAATTTTATATAATAAATTTATTTATTACCTAAATATCAATTTTTTTTAAATATGCTCAAAATAAATAATATCTACAATCTATAAAAAATATATTTTTATTTTGCTTTCGCAATGAGTTAAATTATTTCTTGGAGCTGATTTTTAATTAATAAAATATACCTATTTAATTAAAATACAGTTGAACAAAATTATATTGCAAACAAACTTTTGGGCTTTTATTATTTTCTTAAAAATTATTTTTATTTTTCTCTGTTTAAGTGATGTTATTAATAGTGATCATATCATCAGAACTTGACCAAATTAATATGGCACAATTCCTAAGATACCCCCTTTCCAATAAAAAAAGAATCATCGAAATCGGTTCATAAACAAAGAAGTTAGGCATGAGCAAACCTAACAAAAAAGGTCTAATACCTATGAAAAAAAATGGGACCAGTCGGAAGATAGGCTGAACCCAATGCAAAAAAAATTTCGAAATCTGTTCACAATTGGCGGAGATATGAGGTAACATAGGCACAAAAAAAAAAAAAAAAAAATCAGTCGAATAGAAGAGAACCTCCTCCTTTTTTTAAGTCGGTTAAAAAATAATTAGTATGATAGATAAAAATCTGTGCAAGTTTCCTTAGATGTATGCAACCAAATGCCATGTCTGTGTACGGAATGCCTACCCTACAGTCTTAAGGGGCAAAACTTTTACAATATATTTTTTATTGGCTAGCTGACATACTGGCACTGGTCTTTCCCTGTCTTTAATAAATTGTCTTATGTAAAGTTATTAAAAATATTTTAATTTTTCCAAAATAATAATAAATTAAATATGAAAAAAAATATCCTGAATCTTTCAAGTGCAATAAATTCTAAAAAATTTTACAAAAAATCATAAGTAGCAAGTGATATATTCATCTTCATTTTACACATTTCATTCACTTTTATCCCTTAAGTTTAAGTTTATTAACATTCTTTTAATTTAAGTTAATTAAACTCTTATAATATACAATTGCTAAAAAACATTCGTTTAAAATTTTAATGAAATAAAAAAAACTAAATAAATAAATAACCTAAAATAAATTAAATTTCTATAGATATTTAAAAATTTACTTTTAGTACTAATATTTTCTATAAAAAATAATTAAAAAATTAATAATTAAAAAAAGTTAAAAAATGAATTTAAACATCCTTCAGTCTATAAGATATAAATCATAGAGTGCGTCTTAGGATTGATGAAAATATCTATATATGTGTCTTGATTTTAATCTACTAGTAATAGGTAGATAGTCCATCATTAAAGTGAAGAGCGAGTGCACGAATATAAAATATATATTATATTCTTGTATATATAAGAAATTAGAAGTGGAGTTTCTTGGATTCTGAGAATTCTTTTGCCAATTGTTAATGTGTAGTATGAAGAGTATGTAATACTGCAGAAAAATTGATCTTTTTGATTAGATTTTTTAAAATTTTAGATGGAAAAAATTTCATTTTCTTAAAAAGTGGAGATAGGTAAATTTCTTGTTTATTAAACTCATTTCCTTTTATAAAGTAATCTAGGAACAGAAAAACTTACTTTTAAATGAATTCAGTAATTTAGTAATTATTTCTCAATGGATTACAAATTTACGTTACATTACGTTACGCTACGTTATGTTTTTCACTTCAATTTTCATATCAAAAATAAAAATCATTTTTTTCAAAATCCTTTCGTTTATTAATCAATTATGTTTCAAACACTGAAAATTATAAAAAATTAAGTAAAATTACGAGGTGGGTTTCACATAAAATAAAATAAAAGAAAAGTGATTTTTGATTTCCATATATTTTCTAATTCCTGAAGATGGGCTGACAACCCGAAATATAATGAAATCAAAAATCACTTTTGTTTTATTTTATTTTATGTGAAACCCACTTCGTAATTTTACTTAATTTTACTTCACCTTGAACCAACAAATATTTCCTTAAAAGTTACTGGAAATTAATCTAATTTAGCGATCAAAGAGACATTTTTCGAAAATCCCTCAATGTTTCATCATTGATCTATCATAAAAGGTAAAATACAAGAAAAAAAAATATACAATCCTTCAGATATGCTACTTTTTAAATAAATATACTTATATACGTTATAATGAAAGGCAGTCCAAATTATTTAATTTTTTTATTCAAATTCCGTTTCGGAGACCTTTTCTCTCTTTCTTCAGGGTATTGAATAGTTAGTGATGGGTGAGTATAACTCGGCTCCCATTTGTCTCTTTTCAGTGATAACAACAATATTAGAATACCTTCCACCATTTGACTATGTACACTTATGATATAATGGTGAAAAGTATTCTAATATTGTTGCTATCACTGAAAAGATAGACAAATGGGAGACGAGTTATACTCACCCATCAGTAACTATTCAATACCCTGAAGAAAGAGAGAAAAAGGTCTCCGAAACGTCGGAATTTGAATAAAAAATTTAAATAATTTGGACTTCCTTTCATTATAACCTACTTATTTCGCTTACCAGTCCTTCTTTCTAAGAAAATAAATAAAATTAAATACTTATTTACGTCAATCAGAACACGCACTCTTTGATTTATCCCTTTTAATTTAAATAAATTTTCTAATCTCGGCAAAAACTCTATTTCTTTGATAATATTTTTCATTGACCCCACCTGTATATTTTTTAAAGTGTGAGAATACCCCGCACAAGATAAGAAATTTTGCACCCATTTGCTAATTCCATTAGCCTAGTAACATGTACTGGAGTTCGTGGCCCTTGCTCGTCCCCCACTTGTTGTCTTTAATAAAATGCTTGTTCTATGCTAATTACACCCCGATGCTATATAAAGCGATCCAGAGCCCCGTCAGCTTCCCCCCTGACTGTACCATCCGGTTACTTCATCTCGACTTTATTGACTATTAAGGCTGTTGTTCCTTTCTCTTTATATAAGTTTTATACTAATTGGAGACTCGTTTAGATGATGGAAAACGTATTTTCCTACCCTCGCCGCTTTTCATCCTTAATCCGCCACCCACATTTTCCCTTGCCCGAATCCATTTTCATTAATATCATTAGATTCTTTGTCTTTTCCTTGAACTTTCATTTTAATTTGCTGTTGCCTTTTCTCTAAACAATGTTATTATTTTAAACACGGGTAGCCTAGCTCTCAGTATAAATTAAATGAGAATTATCTTTTTTCGCTCTGAGTTGAAGCTTTTGCGGCTTAATTATAATTTTTTATTATTAGATTTTTTATGTATGTGTGTGTACCTTTGCTTTGTAATTTCGACTTTAAATGAGGCACGTTAATTTAATATTCCGAAACATAAAACACATTTTAACATTTCAATTAAGAAGACCCACGTTAGGTATTTTATATCTAGTACTAATTTAATTTCACTTAAAAAAGAGCTATTTAGAATAAAAAAAATTAAAAATAAATAAATGAGATATATTGTGGACTCTTGATTATCTTTCTAGAGCAGTGTTTCTCAAAGTGTGTTCCGCGGAACCCTGTTGTTCCATGAAGACATGCCAAGGGTTCCGCAAAAAAATCAGGGTGAAAAAATTCTAGCGTTCAAAAGGTGAAGTTTTGGATTAGTTGTGTGAATCGCAGAGATCTCGAGTGTTTTCCAGCTATGAAGGAGATTTTGGAAGAAGATCTAAATACCAGTTAATATACCAAAATCGTTCATCATTTGGAATGTAAAGATAAGAGTAAATAAATATTATATTTAATATTCATTTACTATGAGTTAAGGATTCTTGGTCACTTATTTCTGTTTGACCAAGAATCCTTAACTCATAGTAAATCAATATTAATTATAAACGTTGTACAAAAATTGAAGAAGAGCTTCAATAAAAAAAAACTTTGTCCTATAAACTGTGAATTTCTAATCTATTAAATATAATATTTATTTACTCTTATCTTTATTAAAGATGTTTCACCTTGCACCAACACCACAATCTCTACTAATTACTTGGAATGTCTGAATAAATCAATCGAACAATATTTCACTGATGTTAATTTCAAAAAACTGGAAAATAATTCCTGGATGAAAAATCCTTTTGTTATTAGGGAAAAGCCATCCTCCTTTTCACACCAAGATTATAAAAATTTTATCGAAATATCTTCAGATTCTTCACTGCAAACGATGCCTTTGTCAAAATTTTGGTGTAGTTTAACACGCGAATATCCACAGTTGACCCAGAAAGGTTTTAATTCTCTTTTACCATTTACTACAACTTATTTGTGCGAGTCTGAATTATCAACTTACTTATTAACAAAAAATAAGCACCACAATAAGCTGGATTCAGAGTCGGATATGACATTACAACTTCCATCAATAAGACCTAATATAAAGTATTTGTGTAAACACAAAAATCAGTATCATTCGTCGCATTGATGGCAATGCCTATGAAAAGTTGATGTGTTCGAAAATGTTTTTTACTTTACCATACAGGGTATGGTCAAGTATTGTAATCGTGCATGAAAAAAGTGGGGTTTTTTTCCTTCTTTTTTTCAAAATATCTAAAAAACTGCTGAAACTATTTCGATTAAAAAAATTGAGCGAAACTAGGGCATTTCGGTCTACAAAAAAGCTCTAATAAGTGAACATCAAAAAAATTATATTTTTCGAGATAATAATTGTTTTGTCAAAATGTCTGTTAGTTAGTGTGACTATAGGAAACCAAATTTCACACGTAGTTTTGGTCCATTGAGATTAAGATCTGATTAGATTTTGGTGCATATCGACCCCAAAATTAAGGGGGGTCGAGGGGAGGGGGGGTTAAAAATTAAAATCCAGGTCGTTTGAGCAAACTCAACCAAATTTTGTATACATAAACAGTGGACCCCCAGAAGTCTAAAAATGCAAAATCTAACCGGCCAAAATGGGGGGGTGGGGGATCAAAAATTGAAAATCTTGGCCATTTACCAAACTCAACCAAATTTTGTATACTTAATCAGTGGGTCCCCAGAAGTCTAAAAATGCAAAAACTAACCTCCCGAAATGAGGAGGGGGGGGGGAGGGTCAAAAAATGAAAATCTTGGCCATTTACCAAACTAAGCCAAATTTTGTATACATAATCAGTGGGTCCCAAGAAGTCTAAAAATGTAAAAATAACCACCCGAAATGGGGGGGGGGCAAAAAATGAAAATCTTTGCCATTTACCAAACTCAACCAAATTTTGTATACATAATCAGTGGGTCCCAGGAGTCTAAAATGTAAAAACTAACCCCCCCCCCCTACATGATTATAAATAATTTTATTAAATATTAAATATAAGTGAGGGGTCAGGTTGTATGATAAAGTCAAGTGGATGGCCACATCAGAACACGTCAGCTTATTTTTCTTTACTTACGGAAGTTTTGATTTAGTAACTGTTTAATATAAATTTAGTGGGTGATTGTATGAATAAAAAAATAAAAATATAAGACAATAAAAGTAGTGTTTCTTAATTAATTCACTCCATATAACCATATTTCAAATTCAAAAAAAAAATGTTCCCATAACACCGCTTTAATCACAATATTATCGGGTTCCACGTTTACCTTCTAAACGGAAAAGGGTTCCACATTCGAAAAAGTTTGAAAAACACTGCTCTAGAGATTATATATTATTTCTTTGCATTTTCATTTAAATTGGCTTCTTCCATTTCTTTAAACAACCTTATTATTTTAAACCCGAAGAGCCTAGTTCTCTGTTATCATCTTGATCTTATTATTATAATTATTTTCGTTATGTACCTTTGCTTTGTGATTTCGATTTCTAATGGATACCTTTTTGATAATACGAAGCCGATTTTCATATCCTTCTTTAAAAACTTTAGGAATCGCAAAATCTAGTCTTAATTTAATTTAAAAGAGTTATATAAGAAGAAAATAAATTTCAGGAAATAGATGAAACACTTGATTATTATTATTATTTTAATTGAATGTAATGGAAAGCCCAAGTATGCGTGAGGAAAGAAAAAAATACAATAAAAATTTATCAATCTTCCTCCTTTCAAACCGACGTTTTGGAGGATTTGTCCCTATACAGGGTTTCAAAGGGTCAATGAATGAAATAAATGTTTCTCTTCTTCCATGCAAGTGTCAAAAACTTTCATTTTCTATGCCTTTGTTAAAAATGAAAATGAAGAAAGTTTTTGAACACTTCCATTGTGGAGAGAAGAAGGAAACATTTTATTTGTTTCATTCATTGACCCCTTGAACTTGAAGAAGGAGGGAAAAATCTTCCGAAAACTTCGGTTTGAAAGGAAAGGAGGAAGGATTCCAATAAATTACACCTTATTTATATGTGTTAATTTTTTCTCTCCTCACTACCTCTGGGCTGTCTTCCATTACATTCAATTAAAGTTTCTACCAGTCCGTCTCTCTCCAGAGAAAATTTTGTTGCAAAAATTATTATTTTTTTTTTTTTAGATTATATTTTAAATTTGTTAGTTTGTATTTCACTGAACACAAACATTTTTTTTTGATATAATCAATAGGGGACATTCATGAAATTTTTATATCATTAAAATAATTTTTATGTAGAGTAATATTATTTGTTTCGTATCGTAATAACTAAACTTGATTTTTGGCACAAAAATTAAAATTTTACCAAGAGCCGACCACTGCTCGAAAATTGCCGACTTTAGACGAAGTTCATATGACGTCATTGGCTCCAATTTTGCCTACACGTTCCGCTCTGACTGATCCGAAAAACACATATGATGATTTACCAAACTAAGCCAAATTTTGTATACATAATCAGTGGGTCCCAAGAAGTCTAAAAATGTAAAAATAACCACCCGAAATGGGGGGGGGGGCAAAAAATGAAAATCTTTGCCATTTACCAAACTCAACCAAATTTTGTATACATAATCAGTGGGTCCCAGGAGTCTAAAAATGCAAAAACTAACCCCCCCCCTACATGATTATAAATAATTTTATTAAATATTAAATATAAGTGAGGAGCCAGGTTGTATGATAAAGTCAAGTGGATGGCCACATCAGAACACGTCAGCTTATTTTTCTTTTACTTACGGAAGTTTTGATTTAGTAACTGTTTAATATAAATTTAGTGGGTGATTGTATGAATAAAAAAATAAAAATATAAGACAATAAAAGTAGTGTTTCTTAATTAATTCACTCCATATAACTATATTTCAAATTCAAAAAAAAAATGTTCCCATAACACCGCTTTAATCACAATATTATCGGGTTCCACGTTTACCTTCTAAACGGAAAAGGGTTCCACATTCGAAAAAGTTTGAAAAACACTGCTCTAGAGATTATATATTATTTCTTTGCATTTTCATTTAAATTGTTTTCTTCCATTTCTTTAAACAACCTTATTATTTTAAACCCGAAGAGCCTAGTTCTCTGTTATCATCTTGATCTTATTATTATAATTATTTTCGTTATGTACCTTTGCTTTGTGATTTCGATTTCTAATGGATACCTTTGATAATACGAAGCCGATTTTCATATCCTTCTTAAAAACTTTAGGAATCGCAAATCTAGTCTTAATTTAATTTAAAAGAGTTATATAAGAAGAAAATAAATTTCAGGAAATAGATGAAACACTTGATTATTATTATTATTTTTAATTGAATGTAATGGAAGGCAGCCCAGAGGTAGTGAGGAAAGAAAAAAGTAACACATATAAAATAAGGTGTAATTTATTGGAATCTTCCTCCTTTCCTTTCAAACCGACGTTTTGGAGGATTTGTCCCTCCTTCTACAGGGTTTCAAAGGGTCAATGAATGAAACAAATAAAATGTTTCCTTCTTTCTCCACAGTAGTGTTCAAAAACTTTCTTCATTTTCTATGCCTTTGTTAAAAATGAAAATGAAGAAAGTTTTTGAACACTACTGTGGAGAGAAGAAAGAAACATTTTATTTGTTTCATTCATTGACCCTTTGAAACCCTGAAGAAGGAGGGAAAAATCTTCCGAAACTTCGGTTTGAAAGGAAAGGAGGAAGGATTCCAATAAATTACACCTTATTTTATATGTGTTAATTTTTTCTCTCCTCACTACCTCTGGGCTGCCTTCCATTACATTCAATTAAAGTTTCTACCAGTCCGTCTCTCTCCAGAGAAAATTTTGTTGCAAAAAAATTATTATTTTTTTTTTTTTAGATTATATTTTAAATTTGTTAGTTTGTATTTCACTGAACACAAACATTTTTTTTTGATATAATCAATAGGGGACATTCATGAAATTTTTATATCATTAAAATAATTTTTTTTATGTAGAGTAATATTATTTGTTTCGTATCGTAATAACTAAACTTGATTTTTGGCACAAAAATTAAAATTTTACCAAGAGCCGACCACTGCTCGAAAATTGCCGACTTTAGCCGAAGTTCATATGACGTCATTGGCTCCAATTTCGCTCACACGTTCCGCTCTGACTGATCCGAAAACACATATTTCGGGGAGATAGTTAAAATTTAAAATTTTATAATCAAGAAGAAAATAGAATGTCTTATTCTTGTACTCTTTCTAATAATATTTATAATTATCAGAAGTTTATGTTAAATGAAATACACCTGATAATTTTTTTTCATTATTAGTTTTCGTGAAAATATATTATCAAATTTGGATAAAGGGGTCGTAGGGAGTTGGACTTGACTTTAAATTAAATACAAAGTTTTTATTTAAAAAGGCCAAACGTTTCGTTGCTGGTTCGTAACTTCTTCAATGGCTTATTTATTAAACTTATCTTGTCTGAGGTTTTTCTCTTAATCAAAACCCCAGACAGATAAGTTTAATAAATGAGCCACTGAAGAAGTTAAGAACCAGCAACGAAACGTTTGGCCTATTTAAATAAAAACTTTCTATTTGATTTAAAGTCAAGTCCAACTCCCTACGATCCTTTTTTTATTTTTTTATTAAATTGATGCAAGAATATTAGTCAGAATTTACTTTGACATCGTGAATAGGAGACCAAGAAAATTCAGGGGTTCATTGGAGTCGAACATATCTGTGGAGGCTGGTCTTAAATGATTGAAGGTATTAGGTCGTGGGAAAGACAGAGGCGGTATGTAGTTAGAAGTTCTAGAAGCCCTAGGAATGAATGAGTTGGTGAAGGCCCGAAGAATTTTCCGCTAGTAACTTTCAAAGTGAGGTTAGTGAAAAACTAAGAATTATCTCCTGGGCTGATCCAACGTATTGAACTTATAATATACTGGTTGTTTAGTAACTTAGCACTAGCTTACGTTAACAGAACTAATGTTGATTAGCAATGAAGCTGTTGAAGTTTTTATTTTTTTGATTAATTTGATTAAAGTTTGAATTTTTATTAAAATCACACATAATTAATTATAATTATTTTTTAAACACGAACAAATAATACAATATAACTACGACGTTTCGATAGACTTATTCTGCGATTGTTCTCAAGTATGAGCACCCACTCCGATTATAAGTTAACTGAGCCAATCACGTGTCGGTCAGGTATATAGTTAACTGAGCCAATCACGTGTCGGTCAGGTATATAAATAGACTCCATGTAAGATCCAGTCAAAAAACCAACACGCTGAGGTCGCCCCCTATCGGACTGAGCATTACATGTTTTTAAAAACCATAAAGTGAAAAATATTGACAAATCAAATGATAATAATAATAACAATAAAAAACTATAATATTCTTGAAACGTGGATTAATTGTTATTTATTTTTGTTATTATTATTATCATTTGATTTGTCAATATTTTCTCACTTCATGGTTTTTAAAAACATCTAATGCTCAGTCCGACAGTGGGCGCTGAGGTTGTCAGTGTGTTGGTTTTTTGAATGGACTGTACAGGGAGTCTATATAAGCCTGACCGACACGTGATTACTTGAGAACGATCGCAGAATAAGTCGATGGAAACGCCGTAGTTATATTGTATTATTTGTTCGTGTGTAATATATAATTATAATTATTTATTTAACACGATGAATAAATAATACAATAAAACTAGGACGTTTCGATTGACATCTTCTGCGATCGTTCTCAAGTATGAGCAGTGAGCACCCACTCCGATTATTAGTTATATCTAATATATAAAAATTAATATGAGTGTCCCTCTGTCTGTCTGTTCGTAGCAGCTAGTACATATGCATCGATAATTCGAACTTTTCAGCTGTTAACTTCGGTAAATCGAAAAAATGCTGTGTATTTTGATAGGCTCGATAACTCGAAATCCTTATCGTATCAAGAGGGGGAGAGAACCTTCTATAATTCGAACTAGCCCTCTTTATAATTCGAATTTTCCTAGCAATGTTTACTCCTCCTTTTATTAATTAGGTATTTTATTATCTTTTGCAATGTTAATACATAGAAATTTTTTGTTCTTTTTTGTCATTTTTATTATTTTTACTTTTTTTCTTGAGGCTACATTTAAAATCTATGTTCATTAGCTCACACATATTTTTAAAAATATAAAAAAAAAACTCTTAATAATTCGAATTTTTTTTCTTTTCCTTTTGATAATTCAAACTTCTTGATAATTCGAAGTCTCGATAATTCGAATTTTTCTTGTCAGAGATTTTAGCTTTTATTTAGTTAATAAACTAAATATTGAATGAGTATTACGAAAGTATACATATATAGTCAAAAAAGAAAAGTAAATTTTTCCAGATGTTTACTCTTGCGAGATTGAAATAAGAAGACAGAAAAAGTCTATTTAAGAGGCTTTATAGGTTAAAAAGGATGCAACTTTTTGGTTTTCACTGGGGTCCAAAAATCAGTCTTACCAAAAGAGAGAGTTTGCGCTATTTTTGAATTTTTATATGTACATATTAAATTATATTTAACCATTTGTAAGCCCTTGGATTTCGAATTGTCGAGAGTCGACTCTATCTATATTTTAATATAAAAGAATAAAAATAAGTACACTGTATATCTAAAAAATTAAGATAAAATTAATACATTCCATCTCGAATCTAATCCCTAGATGACAACCTTTTGTGATTTTTTAGAAAATAATAATTTAATGAATTAACTTTATCATTTATTTACTATGGTAGATTAACCTGATATCGTTCCGGGGCTTAAAGAAGTTTTCATTTTTTTTTCTCTTAATTACTTTTTTCTTATAATAATTTTTCCTGAAAATAAAAATTACTCATTTCAGACAACCAAATGAATCTTTAGTGAAAATTCTCTCACCAATTGCTCCTGTAAAAAATTGTCCCAAGTTGTAGGCTATTTGGCTACATTGAAATTTAACCAACAGTACCATTTGATCGTCAATAGGGTGGGTCGAAAAAACTGAAATTTTTTTTCCAAAACACTTTACTGTGGAAAAGTTGCCTATTGTAATAAGAAGAAAAACGGTATAAAAAATTAAAATCGGTTAACATCTTCTTCAACAGTACCATTTGATCGTCAATAGGGTGGGTCGAAAAAACTGAAATTTTTTTTTCCAAAACACTTTACTGTGGAAAAGTTGCCTATAGTAATAAGAAGAAAAAGGGTATAAAAAATTAAAATCGGTTGACATCTTCCGCTCGCGCATCGGACTTTAAACTTAGTAGAATTTTTCTAAGATACCTATGTTGCACGAATTATATTATTGATAAGAATTTAATTTATTTAGGCTATTTAAACAATAATACAAGCATAAAAAACTAGTGGGTTTATTTTAAAAATTTTAACTAATAGAAAAAAATTACAAAAATATCGGAGCAAATCCAACATATTTTGCATTGTAAAGTTCACTAGGTTTTTTTTCCAATTTAATATAAATTTTCCATTTTTAATAATAAAGTCTTTAATTGTATACATTTATTGTTGCACCCATCAATTTTTTAACGCCGATTTTACTCAGTTTTATATTTTTTCAAATCAAATAAACTACAAAAGTCAATTCCGTCCCCTGTCCAATTTGGCTGTTTAAATCTTCAAGCCCGTGTATTTACTTGAAAAATGTTAGATATGACTGAATAAAATATCACATAAATAAAATAAAAAAGATGAATGAAGACTATATAATTTATTAGTTTTTTTAGTTATTAAAATTTTGTTAGAAAAAATTATTAAAATTGTTCAAAGACAGTGCGTCAATTCCGTCCCCAAAATAGTTTTAGTATTTAACATGACTCACGCCATTATTTCAGTGGTCAAGAGAGAAACTATTATCAGTTGGTGAGTTGGTTTGTTAATAGCAACAAGTGGTGTTAATTTTATTCATGTGATAAAACAGAAAAATGCCTTCATAAAGGTAGTTATTAATTATTTCGTTCATAATTGTCATTTCCTTCTCTGAGATATCAAGTCATATAAAAATATTTATTTAAAAAAACTTTCTAGTGTTGTTTTACTTTTATGAATTGTAACCTTCTATATTTTTAAGCCAGTCTCTGCCTAAATTACCAAATCAAAATTCTCTAATGTCAATTCCGTTCCTGTCAATTCCGTCCCCTTGATTGTCACACCTGAATGGGAAAAATCATAAAAAATTGAAAAATATTTTTGAATTCATGACCATTATTAGAAATTTGTCTATAGATAGTTGAGCCACAAAATTATATTATTATTAAATTGAAAGTTTTTGTGCCAAGGGTAGCAGAATTTTTATATATTGAAGGAGACAATAAATTATTATTGTTGGGGTGCGATAAAGTTATATTTTAAAATTCTTAGGTAAATAAAATGCAAAATAAGTTGGATTTACTCATCGTGATTTTAGCAATTTTTCATAAGTTTCAAGTTCAATGCGCGAGGGGAAGATGTTGACCGATTTTAATTTTTTATGCCGTTTTTCTTATTATTACAATAGGCAACTTTTCCGCACTAAAGTGTGTCCGAAAAAAAATTTCAGTTTTTCCGACATACCCTACTCGTCAATAAAAGAACCTTATTAGATAACATTTTTTTTGTCGCCAATATTGAACGTGAAATCGAATGTTGCGTTGCCTTAATAGTCAATAGATGGAGGTGATTGATCGGAGGATCGCTTTCTATGGCATTTGCGCTTGGGTTGGAGCAACGTTTTGAGCGATGGCTTGTATTTGTTCGGGCTTGTGCGTGGTGCCTCTCTGTCAGCAGAGGATGCCACCCGTTGGAAAGGTCTAAAGCTCAGCGGGAGCGCGCGATATCGCAGCACGCCGTACGCCCGCCCCACAAGCGCAAAGTAATGCCCCCCCGGCGCTGAATCTGGGGCATTTTCGAGAGGGGGGGTGTTCCGAAACCCAAAACGGGTTCAAGGGCAGCCGCTGCGAGAGTACCAACCGCCGCCGCAACGATGCCAGCGCCACCGCCGCCGCCGTCCTGGACCTCTCGATCCTCCTCTTCTTCTTTGTCCTAATCCTTGTTATGAACAAGAACTACTGGACCAACGCACGTCCTAAAGCGCACACACACTTCGATTTATACATATATGTATAGACACACACATTTACGTGCGATTTGGTTTCATTTTTCAATAAATTCTCATCTCGTTTTTCAAAATATATACCGGGTGAGTTTTTTTATCTTGGGACAGTCTTATAACTCAAAAACAGTGCATTATAGGGAAAAAGTTTCAAATAAAAGTTTATTTAAATCGAGGGGGAAGCTAAACTACGCTATTGTTTGTCGGCGTAGAACGGGCTTTCAAGGGTGTTTCGATGTCAAGTTCTGTTTTTTAAATGGAACCCTATATTTTTTGTTACGTCTACTTTCATAAGAACTATTTTTTATACATCAAATAAACAAAATACATGAATTTAATTCTTAATAATTATTTTTAACAATTATTTAACTTTTTTTTTTTTTTTTTTGGGGCTTTTCGGCCTTTTTAGCCATAAGCCACTTTACGATACTATATATTTATTTTTCAAATTTGTCTCTACTCCCGGGGTCAGATTTTAGCTGGATGCCTCGAGTCAGATTCGAACCCGGGTCCCCTGGTTAGCTCGCTGTCATGCTACCGCCTAGCCTATCTGACCCCCCAATTATTTAACTTAATTATCAAATAATAATGATCAAATATTTAATTATTAAATAAATAATTTAATAACAATTAATAATTTAATAATTGTTCGACACTGTTCTGTAATATTCCAGAGTGTTATCGTAAATCTTCTGCATGAATTCCAGTTCCAATTTCTTTTGTTTTTTAACAGATTTACAACACGATAAAATGAAGCTTAGGAGGATGTATTCCTATCAGGAAAACGCTCGCCATCCATTTCAATTGCAGCCCCAAAACACTTCTTCCACATTCACCGCATAAATTAAGACGCTTTCAATTCTTTCTTCAACAAAAAAGTGCTCCATTTTTATTATGGTAATACAATATAACTATCTACTGACGAGAAATAAACTTTTTTAAGATCAAGAATTTTAAATAATTAGATCAATTAAGAAGAAAATATTCTCTTAATTTGTGTAAAATTAAGTTTTAAGATCATTATAAACACTTATTTTCATTGTTATGACTCTTCAATTTAATACTTATTTATTTAATACTTATTTATTTGATCATTGATAATTAAGTTGAATAATTGTTAAAAATAATTATTAAGATTTTTTTGGAGATTTAATTGATTTAATATTTTTTTTATTTCATGTCGTATAAAAAAATAGTTCTTATGAAAGTTGTTCAGTTTGTTTTGTAGATTTTGGCAATATAAAGAAAAATATAGGTTTCCATTTAAAAAACAGAACTTGACCTCGAAATACCCTTGAAGGCTTGTTCTAGGTCGACAAACAATAGCTGAGCTTAGTTTCTCCTTGATATAAATAAACTTTTATTTGAAACTTTCTTCCATATAATGCGCTGTTTTTGAGTTATAGGACTGTCTAAAGATAAAAAAACTCACTATTTATAATAATATAAAAAAGAGATGAACTTTTTAAAAGGCCAAACTGAACGCGTCCAGCGGCTGTGAACATAATCATCATCATCATCATCAATCACAGAGGGTGGTTGTTTGAATGATTCTGGACTCATCGAACCCCAAATGAAATCACATCTAAAAGTAAAGCGAATTGATTGTTCACGCTGCTAATATTTCATTGTACAAAACATATAAATATAATATAAATAATAATAATAATATAAATTTATAAGTAATTATTATTATAACAACAAAAATAACAATATAATAATAATAAAAAATTAAATAAATCTAATATCAAGAGTATACTATATCCAAAAATGCTTACTTATACTTTAAAATTAATTTAAAAAAAAAAAGAAAAACAAAAGTCAAAAAAATATCTAATAAATAATTATTATAATCAAAATAGAGATTTTAAAAAAATGGGAAAAAAATATAAATATATATATATATTATATCGTTTTTATACATGAATAAAGTTTTAATAGAATTAAGTTTTTATTTATTTTATAAAAAAAAATACTAGAGCATTGATGAATTTAAAAAAAATAAAAAAAAAAATAGATGCTGAGTGTTAATAATAAAAATAAAATAATATTGATAAACTAATATAAGAAAAAGGAAAAGATCAAAAAATCACAAAACCCCATTATTTTTCCTTCAACAGGCCCTTTTGATTCCTTGCATTCCCGATTCCATTAGATGTGCTTCATTTCTCATGATAGTCCTATAAAATGGCCAGGCGGCGGTCATCAGAAAGCACGTGAGTCGCACTTCACACACTTACCAAAGCACAGTTAGAATTTTGCATATTTACTCTGTTAAATCAATCAGTTCGCTTTCATCATAAAGGCCGATCTTCCAATATTTCCTAGAAAAATAAACGAGATTCACACTATTAAAATACTTCTTTTAAATTTAGAAATATATAATAAAAAAATAACTAAAAGAAAATTATAATTAACTAAGACCGGCCTGAATAGAGAGAATCAACAAGTTTTTGTCTTCGTTTTTAATGGGCTGTTTTGTTTAAAATATTATTATTTATTTATTTATTTATTTTTGTCAAGATGCTAACTTTCCGAAAAATCTTAGAACAAGTATTTTCCACTTGAAAATGACAAGCAAAAGAGAAATTAGAAACATTTTTATTAAACACCTAACCCATAAAGAATATGTTAAAAATATTGACTATTTCGTTTGTAAATTATTTGGGTGAAAGAATAATATATGTTTCTTAAAAAGTCCCTAAATAAAATTAATATATACCAAGGCGGTGAAAGTTTTTGTTTTTTGGGCTAAAAAAAAATAGGAAAGCATGTAGAGAATCAAATTAATTAAAACATCATTATCCTAGTACATGGAGACTACGCGTTTTAGGTTGCCTAGACAGCACACAAGGTATGAAAGACGGACATTTTTGGTCCATATGTGAATGTCTTATGGAAGGAAATAAAGATCGTACAAAACACATTCTACCACGTATTTCAAACGTGTTGTACTTGTTTTGAATATAACCCAAAGAACATTTTTTGAATGTTCCTTCTACGACTTTTGGGAACATGTGTACGTATTTTGCAGGGACCTCAAAAGACATAGTTTGAATGTTCATTCTACGTCCTTCTACGTTTTTTGGACATAGCTGAACTTAACTTAAAAGATATACTTTGTATGTCCGTTCAAAAATGTTTTTCTTCGTTTTTTAAAGGAAGATCAAAAACTACATTGCTCCGTCATCATATATTAGTAAAAAAGTACATTGCTCCAAAGTCATATATTAGTATTCAGGTTTTTCTTATGGGTGGATTTTGATGGGGGGTTGCAAATATTAATGTGTGTTGTCTAGGTAAATAAGAACAAAGTACCTATTTAATGAGAAACAAACTAGTAGAAAGAGCTTTCAGCGAAGTCTACAATATTGGTATCACAGCCCCGAGGACCTATACTTAGAGTAAATATAATTCTGGTCGATGTTTATACAATCATAGAACAGCAGCAATCTTATATAGTGGTCAATCTTTTGAACTTGATGAACTCCATTGTTGAGGTGTCAGCGTTTTGAGCCTATCAACCCATATATAGTATGGTATACCCACTATAGTTGCTTTCTCAATCCCTGAGATGTTTTCACATCAAAAATTTAAATCACATAATGTTGTGAAATTCTCTACTTAATTATCAATACAGATCCTGAAATTTTTCAAATATTAATTTTATATTCCGAGTCATCTTTATTATAAATCAGGTTTCCAATCTGTGTACCTAAATAGAAACTCTATCTACGAAAAACACTCAAAATAATAATAAAAAATAAAAAAATTGTTGTGTTTGAAATAATATAGTGAAAGTACTACAAAAACCATAGGGGACTTTGGAGATACCATTCTTCAGAGTAATAATATTGGATAATAACTCAATAGATAAAACTAAAGTATAATATCTCTTATGAAATGTTTTATTGTAGACTTAAATTTATTCACTTGTCATTCATTATCACATTTATTTTTCGAATTGTTAGAAATTGTGTGTTTCGAATTGAAGAGAATTTATTCATCCATAAAATAATGACGCCTAGTTCAAAAGTAAAGGTTCAAGAGGCTGTAAATAAACAACTCTTTTATGTAACTATGAAAATACTCCACTTGAAAGTACTTCTAGTCCTAGAGGGGGAAAACTCATGTTTAGAGTTGTGAAATTGGGATTCAAAACATTTCGCTTGTCAAACTACAAAAGGATCAATTCATTTAACAAAGCTTAAAGTTTAAATGGCTATTTTGAGAGATCATGTGGAATTAATTGGAATAATTCTATTGCGAATTTGTTGAATAAAAACAAATTGTCTAAATTCAAATGTTACATTTCTAAAGATAAATATATTTTTAGGACAAAATTTAAACTAACATTATTAATATCTAAATTTTTAGATTATTTAGATTATTAGTAATTTTTCATTAGGACCACGATTTTTAATTAAGAGAAATTTTTAAATTGAAGTTAACCTTCCAGCGGGCGCGCTGTCCTAAAGCGCTTATTGCTTTCACCACTTTTACCACTTAGTCTCAAGAATCGAGCTCCGAGCTATTCGAGGGTCAGGGTTTTTCTAAACTACAGGTGTGCTTAGAAGCGCCCCACAGCGCGCCCGCTGGAAGGTTAATTAAAGTGATTGTCAGAATTTGGTCCTCGGATCAGACGAATCAACAAAATGAAATTTTTCTTTAATAGTAATTTGTGTACGAAGGAAAAAAATCATGATTAGATAAATAGGTGATATCAAACATCATCTCATGATGAAACTTCTGGCTTCCAAGGAAGTACAATAGACAAATTTTTTATTTTTTTTTAAGGGGATGAAAATATTATTTCTCAGAATTATCAAAATTGTACCCATTTTAAAACACAACACTTCATATTTAGGGTGCAATATTTAAATAAAAACAAAATCAAACTTTGTTAGACAAGGCTGCAAATTTCTAGATGCAAATAGGTACATTAATAAATAGGTATACCTAACGATGATATTTATTATTAAAAGTAACTGGGGATATACGTTAAACTTGTGAAAACAATGGTTTGCCTACAACTTGACCATTTAATAAAAAATAAATAAATAAATAAAATAATTTAAAGATTTTTTTTTTAAATAAAGAAGGAACCACTGTGTATCGAAATAGTGTTTAAGCAAAACAGCTGATTGAAATGCAGTCATGATTTGTTTCTTCTTAGGACCAAAAAAATAAAATAATAAAACATAATAGTACCTACGATTTTATATATACATATATTAAAACACCTCAAATTAATGTAAAAACAATTTTCATTTTTGCACCAAAATGAATTATTAAGTATAAATCAAATCTTCTTAAACTGAATATTATAAATAAGAATATTAAACAAATAACTTAATTATTATTATATAATAAATAAAAACTAATAAATATGTAAATAAGCACTTAAACTTAACACTTAAATAAATAGTATGTGTTTTATTGAATGTCGTGGCATATAATATTATACTAAACTTCTGTTAAAATGGCATTTTGACTATTTTTTTTTTAATTATTTACTAAAATACGTAATTTAATCAAATTATTAATAGAGAATATATTAATTACAATTTATGTATTTTAAATAAATAAAAAATAAAGAAACACTAATGAATAAATCATAATAAACTAATAAATTATTCTTCCTTCCTTATTCATTTTTTTCTTCATTATATAAGTTTTTATACGTTTATAATTTTATTTTGGATTTTTCAGTATTTCTAGTGAAGATCGGTCTCTTACAACCATTAAGATATGGAGATAACATAAAAAGGTCCTTGTAGCTTCATTTTTAATTCGACGACTTACAAACAGCCCAAAGTTTTAAAACATTATTTAACCTATAAATTCCCATGCTATATTTTAAAAGTAAATATAAAAGTAATTTTATATATATATATTTTAATTGCAGTTTGTTAATTAAATAAATAGAATAATATATTTTAAATAGACATCAATTTAATGGGGACAGGACTGGCTAAATCTTAACCCCTCACTCAACCCTCTTATTAAATATTTGTTAAAATATTTTTAAAATTCGAAATTCGTAGGGATGTGGAGAATGGTTTCAAAAAACAAATTCTAATCCTCGTTGAAAGTTTCGTTATTTAAATAATTCCTCAGCAATTTAGATTTTTATTAGTAATGAAGCTGATGAAGTTTTATTTTTGTGATTAATTTTATTAAAATTTGAATTTTTAGTAAAATCACACATAATTAATTAATTTTTTTTTGGCTTTTCGGCCTTTTTAGCCATAAGCCAATTTACAATACTACTTATTATTTTAAAATTTGTCTCTACCCCGGGGTCAGGTTTTAGTCGGATGGCTTGAGTCGGATTCGAACCCGGGTCCACTTGGTTAGCAGGCTGGCACGCTAACCCCTAGTCTACTCGATTAAAACTATTTATTGAAAACGAATAAATAATACAATAAAAGATCAATTTATTGACAAGTAAATTTATGTTGACTTTTAAATCTAATTGCGTGGGAACTTTTTGATATACCTACCTTTAGTATCTTATAATATGTTCTCCATATCTTTATGGTTACAACTCACACGGCCTTTTAATTGGATCTAGCTGGGTGATTTAATATATTCAGAAATGTGTAGATTTGAATTCAGGGAAAAAGAAAGTTCTAATTAGAAAGTGCTACAAAATATTACATTTCACTGGCCTAAACAAATATAGAAAATGAGGATTAAAAAAAAATTTACATTTAAGTAATTCAATTTTTTTGATGAATTATTTATTGTTTTAAAGTATTTAGTAAAAATTTATTTTGATAAAAAAATAATATTTCATTTCAATTCTAACATTTATTCAAATAAAATATGATGATGTTATGAAGTTTATTTTATCCCATGTAGTTAATTTATTTTTTTATGATAATTATTAAAATAACTATTAGCTAATTACTCTTAAAAATTTTGATTAATTTTATTATTAATTGTATACCTCTAACCTTGACAAATATTAAAGAATATTTAGATACATATATTTTATTTAATAAATATTTAACATTTCTATTAAGGACCAAAAAATCAAAATAGTATTTTAAAAATTAAAAAATTATCTTTATTTTTTTCCCTTTATAAATAATATAACAAGTAATTGATCCACACCAATTACTTATAAGATTTAGATATTTATTTTTTATATTAAGTGCAAATTCAAAATATTTTAAAATAAAATAAATAATAAATATCCATTTTAGATGATAACATTTTTTAAATAATGTTCTTAGTGAAAGTACTTGAAAATAAAAACTTAGAGAAATTCTGAAATTTTTTGCTTGGCTGATTGTTTGGCTTATCAGAAATAATTTTGAGGTTATTAAACATTAAAGACGTCTGACTAAAGATTATTTAGCGGCTCCCTGAAAATTTTCAACTGGAGCTCCCACTTGTCTTAGGATATAATATACAAGTATTATAAAAATAATTCGTGTGTGTGCTTAAGACCACACGACAGAAGTAATAACATATATGGCATTTATAATTCTATATCCTAAAATTATTAAAATTATATTTTTATAAAAAATAAATTTTAAAAATTTTATTCTCTTTTGAAAACGAATAATTAATATATTTTCCGACAATGATTGAACTGGTACTAGACCACAGCCCAACCGTGACGCGTGATATGACGCGTGACGTGACTCGAGACGGCTCAATCTCATTTACTGACCAGGAAAATAAAAATGTACCTGAGCGCCAAAATTCAAATATAATATATTAATTTGAGCTTAGAGTTAATGCTGCAGAGCCAGCTGTGGCTAGACAGAGACCCCAACCGTGATGGGTGATTCATGGCGCGTGACGGATCAATATCATTTACTGCCAAATAAAATAAAAAGTGTGCAAGGCGCGCCAAAAGAAGTTATCACTTCAAAAATTATTTTTATTTCCACTCTAATGTTAATTATTATCATTTGCACTTGAAATATAATAAAGTTCAAATCAAATACCTCATATTTTAGGTAGTTTCTTGAGTGTCCCTTCGCATTAGCATTCCTGTTTTTTTACCTCGTAGTATTTTGAAAAAGAAATCTATGTTATGATACTTCTTTAAAATTGTTTCTGATGAGACAGACAACCAATTAAGTAATAAATAGTTAAATTTCTACAAGTTTTTTTTTTCAAGAAGTTTCAGTAAACAAACATTTCTATATTTTAAAATAAATAAATAATAAAATAGTACGAATGAAACTAAAATTAAAAAATTAAATCAAAATAAATCAAAATAAATGTAAAAATAATGGGAGTAAATATCAGATTTGTCACCAATTGGTTTAAAGGCTACGAAATCTTAGACAAATCTAATGGATGATGATGAACTTTTTTCTCTTTCAATTTCAATAAATACCTTTCCTCGACAGTCCCTTTGAATGAAGGAAATAGCACTGAATAGTCGTTGAATCAAATAAAAAGCTACGTAAGGTAAATTGCATCCCATTTTCTTCAGCTTTACTTTTGCTTCGCCTCCCTCATTTTAACCCTATAGAATTTATAATCGAGATAGAAGTTGTAGAGGATCAAAGAAAGAGAGCAGAGGTAGAAGGGTACTTGGATGGGGGTGAAAAATCAATTAAATAAATTTCCGTTTGCTTACTTGGCTTGCTTGCCATCCACAGTCAAACTGAAGGAGGCGAAATCCCAGCATCCAAATGGAATCCCACATACAAATAGAAACCCTTCATCATTTACACGCAATAATCCGTCCTCAAATAATTTATTCTCTCTCTCTCTATTTACTACCTTACGGAAAATAAATAAATAAATGTATATAAATGTTGTGGGCTTGAATTCATGTCGAAGTTTTTTAATGTTTAATATTCGCCCCTGCAGGTATGCAACCAGTGATGCCAGATTTCAAAATGGGTTTCTCTTGAATTAAAAGAAACACAATACAGTTAGAAACTTTAATACAGTTGGAAATAAAACAATTATTTAAAATTTTGTTTAATGAAAAATATGCCAAGATAAAATTTGGCAAAATTATGAATGAAAATTTGTCCTTGCTTGAAGCAAATAAACATACACACATATATACCAAATGTATATATGTAAAATAAAATATATTTTATTTATTTGTTTGAGACTATAGTTTTGAAGGCTTGGCCTTCATCATCAGTCTTTTTATATTATCTAATATTATAATATAACCTTTAATATGTATCGAAGAAAGGAAGGCTATTTACATTTATTATAAAATAAAAGTGTTATTACTTTTTTGAATTGTTAAATTGTAATTTTTTATAAAAATTAAAACACTTGAATTAATATTTTTTTATGAGTTAAATAAATAGATTCACGCAGTACATTTTTTTGTCTGATATCGTTATTGATTCAAATTTAGTGATCGATAAATTTATAATCCAGCTATAAACTAATATTAAATTGAAGGAGACAATAAAAGAGTGTGTCTTCTGCTGGAATTATAAATTTTTAATTTATTTATAACGAGACTATAGTTTCGAGAGCTTTGGCCTCTTCATCAGTCTATTACAATTGATTAATTCCTGTAAATCAATTGTAATAGACTGATGAAGAGGCAAAGCTCTCGAAACTATAGTCTCGTTATAAATAAATTAAAAATTTATAATTCTAGCAAAAGACACACTCTTTTATTGTCTCCTTCATCTTATAAAAATTCTGCTACTCTCGGCAAAAACTTTCAATTTAATATAACATTTTCTATAACTTTGATAAAATATAAAAAATATGTGAAATTTTTGATATTATTACTGAAGTATAGGATATGATAAGAAAATGAGAGTAAAATATTAAAACCACTTTGTTCTTGTATGAAATAGGCAGACTGAGAGTTTAGGAAAGCGTTGAAAATAAGAGAAATCACTTACAGTGAAATGTACCATATGAGCCAGGCCAGAAGAGCCCTCGACCGAGATTGCATTTTGACAATGACTGCCACAAGGATATAAGTCATCCGCTTAAATATAATTATCGTCGATCTTCGCCCAACCAGCACTATTGTACTTTGATCAAACTTTATTTTACTTGAATACTGTACCCAGTCAGCATTTCGGATTCTATCGATCTATATCACTTTTAACTGGTTTATGAAAAACACGGGACTTCGATGGTAGCATAAACTTCGACATTTATTTATAGTCACAATTATTTTTTTTTATTTAAAATTTAATATACATATATCTAACAATTATTATTTGTATTCATTAAATTTATAAAAGTTAATCTAATGTACTTTAAAAGTGCAATATAATCCATTTTGTATTTGAAAATTATTATCAGGACCAAAAATAAAAAAAATTCAATTATTCCTTCATCTATAATAAAAATATATAATAATTTTAATAAATAAATAACAAAATAATATACAAATATAATACAATTTAAATTATTAAATTATATATCATTCTAATTTTTAATAAAATATTTGTTTATCTAGTGCAGTGTTTTTCAACCTTTTTCATGACGCAACCCCCTTAGTATGGAGAAAATTTCGTGACTTCCTACCCCCTTCTGTTTGAGAAGGGCGGAGCGTGACTTCGTATTCAATTTTTCATTTTTTTTTATCATTTAGTAAAAAACACATAAAAACAGTAAAAAAGTATTGATTTTTTTTTTTTTATAAATAAATTAATAAAAAAAAATTAATTATTGAAAAATGTATTATAAACCAATAAACTTACACAAAGTCACGAGCCGGGTCTGCCAGGCCCACCGACTTTGTGTACAATTTTTCATTTTTTTTATCATATAGTAAAAAACACATAAAAACATCTAAAAAATATTGATTTATTATTTATTTATATAAATCCTGATATAAATTAATAAAAAAATATATATATAATTATTGAAAAATCTATTATAAACCAATAAACCTACACAAAGTCTCGAGCCAGGCCCACCGGCTCGTGAGTTTGTGTACAATATTTCATTTTTTACCATATAGTAAAAAACACATAAAAACAGTAAAAAAGTACTGAAGCTTCACGACCCCCTTATAGAGGCTTCGCGACCCCCCACAGGTTGAAAATCACTGGTCTAGTGTTTTATTTGTTGATTGTTTGGTTCAAGAGGTACATAGGTAACACTAACTAGTCTGAAAGCTTTTTGGAAACAAGAAAAGTATTATTTTTTTTAATTATTACTATCTACAACTAAATCCAATAACAAATGAATCATTCATTTTAATAAATATCTGCTTGGAGCTGACAAAGAGTCAAAGCAAAGATTTATTTTCTGCTCTATGATTATTGTTCTTAAAAAAAATTGTTAGTAAAAATATATATTGTCAACTATAAATATTTCGGTATGTTCGTTGTTTGGATTTCCATTAGTAGTTGACGTCATCAGAGCTAATTGGAAATTATTTTATAGCAAACTTGAATAACAATCGATTATGTATTAAAACTTTCAAGTTACATAAATTTTTACTACATTATTTATTTATTATATAAATACTTTTTTGTTTATAACATCTTTTACTAAAAATAAATTTTGTATAATTTTCAATTTCCAAAAAAATATTATTTTCAAGCTTGCAGGTCTCATTTTATACCTCTAAATGAAATAATCAACAAATTATATTTTTTGTAATTTAAAAATATGTTAAAATAAAATTGTAATTTATTTTCATTTTTTTTTCTTGAATTTTCAATTTTTCTAGTAAATTTTCTTTCAATCGTATTGAATTAATCTAAATGTACATTATACTAGATCTTTTTGTTAATTAAAAATTAATAAAAACATTATTTTATGCTAATATTAAAACAAAAAGTTTTAAAATAAGCAAAATAGATCTATAAATAATCGGCGTCACGAAATTAAGAGTGTCGTCTCACACTACTCTAAAGCCACTGTTGTCAGCTCATGAGGGCAATTGCTCAACTAACATAATATATTGAATATTTAAGGAAGGCATGGGAACTGAGCGAGTTCGAGGTTGCCACATTAGTTTGGGTTGATCCTTAGCGTTATCCTCTGGCGCTCTGAAACGGCAACAGTGGCCCTCGAATAGGACTAGTTGATGCTTCTGTTTTCGTGAATCTAATTTTATTTCAATATATTATTATAAGTTATAAGTAGATATATAGATACATAGATTTTTAGATATGTATATAATATATATATAAATAAGATAAATTTTATTTTTCAAAACTCTAGGCTATTTTTAATCGCTTATATAAAACTAAAGTATGTTCTTTGTACTAATTATATACATATATATCAAACCTACTAATATAAACTCATATCCTGTATAAAAGTCATTTTTAAAAAAACATAATTACAAAAAACAAAAACAATTAAAAATTATGTAAGATCAATATATAATACAAACGTAAATACAATTAATAATAAATTTTAATAATAAATACTATTTTTTCTTAATTTCATTAAAATATAAATGTTACTAATCCCTTATTTTATTATCTTTTTAAAAATATTACAGATCATTTAATTATGTTTGTTTGTCCTTTTTTTATAAAAAATTCATAAAATTGAAGCCAAGATGCCAAGGTAAATAAAACTAAACTAATATTTTTAATATTCTATTTAAGATTTTATAATAAAAAATTTAAACGCTGATAAAATTATAAATTCTAATAAGAAAAATAAAACTAAAAAAATCTAATCATTTATATTCGCGTAATTGATTAATTTTAAAGGTTTATTAGTATTTTTGATTTTTTTCATTATAGACTAATTAGAGAGAGGATATCTTAGAAATATTAAGGTTTTTTAAGGTTTGTTAGATCATTAGTTATAGTAGTAATTTATAGGACCGTTTTTAATTTTTGATAGATCCAGCAATAACAAATAACAATTACTAATAACATTACTTTCCCTTAATAATAATGACCGAACAAAAAACCCCTTTGTTGACTCTTAAATCACAATATTTTGATCATTTTATGAATAATGCTGCATTTAAAAGTTAAATACGAAATTAATACTAATTTTTGAATTACACTATGTTGTGTTTTCTGTCATATAAGAAAAAAATCTACCGTACTTCCTAGGTAAATAGAATTATAGTTGAAATATTTTTGAATTTATGTTTTTTTCTTTTTCTTCAAGTAGAGAGTTAGCTACATAATTTTATTATTCTCAATGATTGATAATAAATTAATAATATTATTAAATAATACTAATATTTTAATTAAATAAACATCTAACTTTAATACCATAAAAGATTTATTTTTGTTTTTTAGTTTCTTAAAAATTCTATGGTATCCCATTCTATCCAAAAACGTTTAGTATTTCTTCATTTATTTCATATTTTATTTGTCTAAATTGAAAATTTTCTGGTCAACAATCTTCAATCAGAAGCATTTCTTCTTCTTCATATTATATAGCTATATATATGTTTCGTTTTTTTTTTGTTTTGTTTTTGTTTTTTTATTTTTTGTATTCATTCTCTCCCCTAAAAGGTTGTATTTTCTCTTGATTTTATTTAAAACCCACTTTTTTTTATCGAAACATTTTAGTGGGGGGGGGGGTTTGAACTTCTGAAACTATTTTTTTTTCTTTTTTTAATCAACTTGAATCCATTGTCGTTTATTAATTGACCGTATTTCATTTCCAGATTCAGCACTTCTCGTTCCAGACATCCCACTTCCAGTTCGCATCTTATCTTTCACTCTGCTGCTCGTTTTACTTTTCCACACTGATAAGAAAAAATTATATCAAATGAACCAATAATATATATATATATATATTACTAATTACTTAAAGTTAAAAACAAAAATCACTCATATTTTTTTTATTTTTTTTTAATTTTACACCAAAAGAAGGTAAATATTTCTGTTGGCATTTTCTAAATTTTTGTCTGAGCATTTTCAACTTTAACAAAAAAAAAAAAAATCATAAAATAGTGTGTCTAAAAAATAAAAAATAAATGTTTTTAATAAAATCTAATAAAAATGATTATTTACAAACTAAAGTGAGGCAAGCCTTTACATAACACCGAGGGGTGATCCGCAATTGGAAGTAGGTGTACACCTCTTTGGAAGTATTTTGGAAATACTTGGAAATATTTGGAAGTACTTGGAAATATTTGGAAGTACTTGGAAATATTTGAAAGTACCTGGAAATATTTTTTTTTTTATAATGATATTGATACAAGAAGAAGTTGCACCAAGAAGGTACAACCTTGGGAGTACTTGGGAATATTTAGGTGTACTTGGAAATATTTGGAAGTGCTTGGAAATATTTGGAAGTACTTGGAAATATTTGGAATTACTTGGAAATATTTGGAAGTACAAGTGGAAGTAGTTGTACAGCATATTAGGTCGCGGTTCACCCCTCGCATAACACATTAAATTTCCCTAGTACTAAAATTTACCGCAGTAAATTTTTAGTCTTCTCTGGTTGAATAGTTTGCACAGAACAGATTTTTGGCATGATTGTCGTATGTTTTTCACAAAAAATCATGATTAAAAAATTTGCAATAAAAAAAATTGTCTTTTGAAATTGGTCCAATTTTGAAAAGAAAATTACATATTACGCTGTAAGTTTTTGGACTGAATTTATTACTCGTATCACGACTAATTTAGTGTTGTGTAAAACAGACTCAACTTTATATAAAATAATAAGGCACAAATCAAGATATTAAACGTGACAACGTCGCTTGAAGTTCATAGTTGTTAATCAAATTTTGTACAAACCTTAGAAAATATACTTACAAATGATATAAAAATTGAAAAAATGAGCCGTTTATTTTGAAAGTGGCCTAACTCCAATTTTGAAAAAAATGAGTTAATGACAGATTTAGTTAGACATAGATGTCTTCTTTTCAAATTTATAATATCATAGCCAAAGGAGTACAATATCATCATGAATTCGTCAAAATAAATACATCAAAATATATATAAATATATGTATTTATAAAAATATAAATATCTCAAAATAACAAATAATGGACTTAGGCCACTTTCAAAATAAACGGCTCAAATATAGAATTATAATTTTTTTTTTTTTTTTTTTTTGAAATTTTCATGAAAAATACCTTCAAAAATATCATCTTTTCGCCAATAGAGCTAAATTTTAATTTGAAAATGTTTTTAATTTTCACAGATGGATTCTAAATTTATTTAGGTTAAAAATAAGGTACCGCGACATTTCAGCCCCCGACAAAATATCCCCCGGCATAATATCTTCTGACAAAATATTCCCCAGTATAAGGGAGAATACCAAAGAGATACCCTCCCCGACGATTGGCTGTTCGGTTTTCAATGTGTGTTTGATTAGAAAAAAAAAATGGGAGCCCGAAACACACCCCGCCCGGACTAAACTTTCGGAGGTTCGGTTAATATATATTCAGTTAAGCTCGGTTGGGTTCGTTCCAACGGAGCCGAACTGAATATATATTAACCGAACCGGAGTCGATTTGCATTACTCATAAGATTCACGCGGGGAAGGGTTATTTTGTCATGAGATATTTTGTCTGAAGGATATTTTGTCTGAAGGATATTTTTGTCAGGGATATTTTCGTGGGAGATTTTGTCGGGGGCTGAAATGTCGCGGAATCTAAAAATAATCTAAATTTAATTTCACTCCATCTAAATAGGAATTTTTTTAATGTAAATATATGAATAAAAAATATTTCTACTAAGTTCATTGGTGTTTTTAATATATGGTAAATGTCTTTTTAATCAAGAATACATATTATATAAATAATGTAATTGTAGGTTCTAAAATACGAAACATCCTTTTTAATACATAACACATTATTTTACATGAATTTTGAAAAAAAAAAAATAAAAATAGAAATTGGAATATAAAATGTGTAGCTGTAGCAATAAAAAAAAATTAAAATTAAAATATTTTTATTCTTGTATTTATATATGCAGCAATGTGATTGATAATTTTTTAAAAGAAATTGCGAGAAATCATATTATCAAAAATAAATAAATAAATAATTTTATATTATTCAAATAAATTTTAAAAGACATTATTTATCAACTTCCTTGTTTTATATTTAAAATATAATAGACTTCATTAGTGTGACATGGTATTTTTCCAATTTTTTCAAACAATTATTTTTTTTATTTTTACTGATTAGATGTTATCTTATTTCACTAAAATAATTACAATCTGGAACTCACCAAATAATGTTAAATTAGGCCAAACCATTATATCAAAATATAATTATAATTCTTTAATAAAATTAAAATTATATATTGTTTGAAAAAATATTTACAGACTTATCAAAAATATTTTAACACAATATGTTTGTAATTATTTAAAATATCAATTCAAAAATTTGTATGACCTACGAATCTTTAGTGATTATAATCAACGATTTATTCTAAAATACCATTAACTTCTTTATTTTAAATGGAACGTTATTTTGTTAACTTATTAAAAAGATCGCTTTCAATAATTTACAATTCATGTTTAAAAAAGAAATAAATCGTCGCCTTAGAGAGTAAACCTGCTAACTCACAAAAAGGAAATTTTACAGGGCAGAGAAAAAATAAACTGCAACGAATCGTTGCTAAACTTTATCCAATGTAATATCTTATTCTAGGGAAAAGTACTTTAAAATATAAATTTACAAAAAACTTTATATGACCTTTTTTGTGCTCCCCTAGGTACTTAATTAGGATTTTAAATTTCATCTAAATTGGTTTAGTAATTTTTAATATGTTTAGAAAAAACTAAAAAAGTATTGAAATAAAGTACAAATTTTTGTGGCCCGATATGTACTAAAAGCTAATCATCTCTTCATTTTGTTAAAATAATAGTAGGTTTTTAATTTCATTGCAATCGGTTCAACGGTGTATAAAATATCGTGGACGAAAAACGATAACATCCATCCATCAGCACAGACTAAATGAAAAAATCGCACTTTATGGCCTCTGGATGAGACCCCATGTAATTTTTGGCAAAACCGTCTTGTGCTAAAATTCAACCTAATTGAATACTATAATTTGTGACTTTAATTGAGACCATGGGTTCCGTAGTCTTTACCTGAGGACCCTTTTAAGTCGCGCTTGCCCCGAGACCAATTACAATACTTTACCCATGCTTCGCATTGGATAAAATTTAATATTTGTTGATATGGAAAAAAACTATTTTTCAGATTTTTTTCTACAACTTACGATCGTTATTTTAAGTAGTAGTTTTACTTGGACGATGCTCCATCTCTTTTTCTTTCAAACGGTATTAATATGTCATATATGATAAAAAAATGGAGTTAGCAGGTTTACACTCTAAGGGCCGGTTGTATGTCGCAAAGTAAATGCTTTTTACCTCTAACAAACGGTAGATGGTAAACTGTCAGTGCCTGTCATCTGATTGGCCATCCCAGTGGCTCCATTTACCATCTACCGTTTGTTAGTGGTAAAAAGCATTTACTTTGCGACATACAACCGGCCCTAAGCCGACTAAATAATTCACTGAGTTTTTTAGATATGAAACTTTTCTCTTGATAATCTTAAATTTCTTTTCATTTGTCCAGTAATTAATTACTTTTTTGACAATTGGGATGGTTAGACATAAAATTTAGATATCTTTCCGACAATGTTGGTTTATGAAACCAGTCTATAATATATAATCTTTCTAATCTTATAATTTTCATATCTCAAAAACTCAATGAATTATTTATTTGTTTTCAAATGTAAATTTTTCATGAAAACTATTAAATATATGGAATGAACTTTCTATTTTAATTTAAGTTAATGGAATAAAAATATCATCAATTTATCTTTTTTAGAAAGGTAGGTATATTGAAAGGTGTTTGATTAATTAGAGAATTTTCTCAATGTTGTATTACTATCTCAGAAATTAAAGGCGATGTTTTTGCACCAATGGGGACCTCGAATGTTTGGCGATAAAATTTATTATTATATGCAAAATAAGAAGAGTTTAAAATCAATTCTAAGCCATCTCGAAATTCTTTTCTCGATAATTTTGTGTGTTCTTAAATACGATATGATCGCATTTTTTAAATACAATTTTATATTATAAATCAATTGGGAAATTTGGATATTAAAGACAAGATACTAAAGGTCTTAAAGGAATATCTTCCTTGTGAATTTTTGGTAGACAATAAAACTTTGGACATATAGCATTATGAGTAACTATCTTATTGTGTTGATCTTTCGATATATTAACTGATAATTTTAACTTGCTTGAAAATTTGTTTAAAGAGTTTTGAATTGAAGTGGTGGGGTCTTTTTTAAGTTTTATATATTTAGTTTCATCTTCCAACATCGAATTAACTTTGTGTAATCTTTTTTATTCATTATATTTGTAATTGAAGCTTTGTCTGTTCTATTAATAATATTAATTGAAAATTGGTTAAAAAATAATTTATATCTCTTTATAATAACTTGTTATGACTTTAACATTTAGGTTTTAGATAGAAACTTTTCTTGACCAAAGAAAGTTGACTAGTTGTAGATTTTTCTCGAAGAATGGTGCTTGGTAGAAGTGGAGATCTAACACTGGTTGGATTGATGCTGATTGATTTGTCGGAGACAAGATTGAAAGAGATATTATTTTTATTTAATGGGTTTTATTTAATTATATAAAAGACCCAATCAAAAATGTATAGAAAAAAATTGGGTTTAATTCAAAACAAAAACTGCTATGCTCCTCCTGAATCAGCTTAGAAAACAGGAAGATACTATTGAAGACATGTGTATGGAGCATAGCCATGAACGGTGTGAAACCTGGACAATTAGAGAAGCGGAGAGAAGAAGATTGGAAGCTTTCGAAATGTGGAGCTACAGAAGAATGATGAATATCAAATGGATCGACAGAATTACAAATTGGACGAGTCGGAGAAAGGAGAACCTTGTGGAAGAGAAGAGGTCAGATGATGGGCCACACACTGAGACATAGGGGATTGCTTAGTCATATCTTGGAGGATGAGATGGGAAAGAAAAGGGGAAGAGGAAGGACCAGATCAAAATATTTCGAACAAATCATTGGGAATATGGGATTCGAGACATTTAGAGAGGTCAAACAGCTGAAGGGGGACATAGCCGAGTGGAGACGGGTGGTTGCGTCAAACCAGTCTTAGGACTGTGTACTCAATGATAATGATGATAAAAGAATAATTTTCTCCATAGCTGATGGCTGGGGAATTGGATTTTTTACTCTCAAATCTTAACTAACTTCTCTTAACTTCCAACTCCTTACTTAACTAACTCAAAAACTTGCTTGTTGGCTCTATCAAAAAATTCCCTGGGGCGTCGAGTGGGGATTTATCAAGTTCTCCTATTGGGCAAATATTATATCACTGTAGCGTTTCGAGAAAGTTCGAACCAGTTTTTTGAAAATTTCCATAACGGCCGAAAATTTAGGAAAACCCCCAGAATAGGTCAATAAATTTATTACTTGTCTATTTTGATGTTTTTCTAAAGTTTTGAGTTTTACTGTTTTGGAGGGTGATAGTTTTCTTGTCAACAGGCTTAAGGTGCCGGATTCAGAAAGCGGCAGACCCCACAATTCCATTGTTAAGGCGCATCTCCATTATTGCCCCCCAAAAGGTCTCTTTTACCTGTGACTTAGTGCAAATATTTCCGTTAAAATAATTATATTATTAAGAATTTTTTTTACTTTCACATTTATATTCTATAGAATATAATGGGGAAGTATTGCGATAGCCTGTTTGTTTTTTTATAATATCGAGATAGTTAATGGGTATTTCAAATGAACTTATAAGATCTTTTATCGGTAAGAATTTCTTATTCAAACATTCTAAATTAAATTTCGGTCATAATGCTAATAATTTTAGTATGTCTAAAGGAATGTCTAGTTCAGATATGTTTTTAATCCATTTATAACTACCTATCTATTTTAATTCAAATTTTTTCATCTATGATTTTTTTGAATTTTATTTGACTGGATTAACTTGATCCTATTAAATCTTTTTTCATAGTTAAAATTTAAATTTTGAATAAAATCATTAAAAACAATATATATTTTATATTACAAGCTATTAAGTCGCGATCCCCCAAACATATCTAATGGCTGGATTGCTAGATTTTAAATCGTTAGAATAACTAGCCATGATGTCAAGACTAATGGAGTGTATTGAAATAGATAAATTGGCTATGTGGAGTTAAGTGTAGTGTAAATTTGTAAAGATACATGGGCTTAGCCAGGGTCATTTGCATTTAAACAAGAAAACATATTTTCATGTATCTTTCGGGATCCAAGTATATTTATTTTTTATTTCTTTTAAGTATTGCTTAAATAAAAGATTTAAAAAAATAAAAATAAAAAAAAAAAGATTTTGTAAATTGGATTTAAATTGGACCAAACCGCATCTTTCATTTACATGTATCGTTCGAGGAAGGCACTTGACAACGCTTAAAGTTTTCTCTTTTATTCGTGTGCCATGTATTTAAAAAAAAAACACTGGCGGACTAAAAAGGCCGAGTGCACATTCGTTGTACTTTTCAAGCTTAGGATTTATTTTATAAATTAAAAAAATTCTGACTAAATTTAAAACTTTTATTTTTAAAAAACATTCCACGCCAACTTTTTAGACCCAATTCCTTTAATGAAACATTATTAATATATTTAATTTTTATTTCATAACCTCCATTTTTGGCCCTTTGAAAAATTAGTTGAAATTATGTCCTTTCTTCGGAGAGAGTCTAATTGTTAAATACAAAAAGATACTTCTCAAATATATTGGGAACTGACATGGAGGCGTGGCTTAAAAAGCATGTCGGAAAGTAGATTACACTTTTAAATGTTTAACCCGTGTGATAGTAGGCTAAATTAATAAAATGTTATTATATATCACAGATATATTATCTTGGACGGGTGATAACCCAAATCAAAAAAATATTAATGATGCGCAATGGATTTTATCGGTTGGTCAATTAATTAAATGTGGCATAAATAATGAAAAAAGTGATAAAAATGTGACCGTAGCTAACGCGCTTTGTATACAAACGTCACAGATGAAAGAAAAGCCGTATGAAATAAATGCGAAAATATGTAAAAGCGAAAAAATAATTTGTATTACATGTTCTTGTAAGGCAGGATTAGGAGAAAAGTGTAAACATGCAGTGGCAACATTATTGTTATCGGTGAGTTTAAAATTCTAAGCTCTAATATTTTTAAACTTTGACACTTTTACATTCAACATGCATGTAATTAATTAAAAGAAAAAAAAATATATTGTAGTAATGGAGATGACTTGGAGATATTTTCATGTACAGATTTAAAATGGAAATGGAAAACTGTACAAACCAATGCCTTGAAACAATATGATCACTTTCATTTGAGGAGTAACTTCATTTATTTTTAATAACTTCTTCCACGCTTTAAATTTATCAACTTTTTTCAAATTACCAAAAAAAATTTCAACTAACACTGAACGATCACCAGCCTTTGGAAAGTTATGGAAAACCAAGTTTAAATTTTTATTAGCTTTACTCTGACAATCTCTAACTGCACAGCATACTCTATTTTTTGACTTGTTACGTTCTGTAAATACTCCAACTTCCATTTTTATGTTTTATTTTTAGATAATTTGTTATAAAAAATTTATTGCTAATATAAACATCATGTATTTACTCGACAGTTGTAAGCTATTAATAGTTTGTTTTTTTACCACCAGACTGCGTGACTCAATTTGTCAGTTCCCAATAGGAAAAATAGTGATCCAAGGGAGGAAAGTATAGATGAATAGGTATTTTGAAATAATATAACCATGTTATCTTGGAATTTAATATTGACGACCCACTCACATATTATGCCTATGTAGTATGTATGTGATCCTTCTCTAATTTTGAAACACTTTGAATTTAAAATTAAAAAAAAACTCATAAAAATAGTGTAATTTTCAAAGTACCTATTTTCATTACAATAAAATAATTAGTAGGCAGGCAGAAAATAAACTACAGAATCCTGAGTGTTTACATTTCACTAGCACTTTTCAAATGATTGCTGCTATTTTTAGGACATCAGTAAAAATATCAGCTTTCTAAGGGCCAGTTGTATGTCGGTTGGTAGAGTTTTTGTAGAAGTTGACAAAGGGTAAAACCTTGGAATTCATCTTGTGCCCGGCGGGATGGCCAATCAAATGAAAGTGCGTGTCATCTGATTGACCATCCAGCCGGTCACAAGGTGAATTCTAATGTTCAACCCTTTGTCAACTTTTATAAAGACTTTGCCAACCGACATACAACTGGCCCTAAGTCATAAATGCCTTGAGATTTGGAAATATTTATTAGTTTTTTTTTCAATTTACATATTCTGTTACATATGCTCATAAAACGTTATTTTTTATTAATAAATGAATTTACTTTGAGGACCAATCATAGATTTTAGAGAAAATATTTTTACTTTTTATTTTTTTATTTTACTTTATATTTTTATTTTTATGTTAAAAATGTCATTTTTAATTGCAATTATTTCATGTTTGGTGTGGTAAATCGTCTTCAAATTTTAACAGTATGTGTATTAAGCTTTTAATGACTTATATTCCAAGTTTCAAAGACTTCTTGAATTTTTGCATTTGTGAAAGAACTACCTTAAAGGTTTGACTAACGGCCCGGCAAGCTAGTTAGCTCTTGAGTTCGATTCTTAAGGGGACGAACCTCTCTGATATGCAATGTAAAAATATTTTAAAATCTATGATTGTTCCTTAAAGTAAATTCATTTATTAATATTATAAGTCTGGGTTGATTTTTTAAATAATTTTCATCTTTAAAAAAAAAAAAAAAAAAAAACTCAAAATCTTTGCATTCATTATATTATAGTCAATTTTTATCTTTAAATTTTGAAATTTATTTTACAATGCCTATGCCCTTATAGTCCACCATTGAAAAAACGCTATTTTTTTATATATTATCTATTTATTTAAAAATGAAAATTAATTCGATTTTTAAAATATTGTTTTATTTTTCCAAAAATATATACATATATTTATGTATATTCTATGCTTGATTAGAGAAAAAGCATTTTTATTTCTATTATAATTACAGATTTATATTCATATCGATATCGCTCTATCTATTGAATAGAGTCAATTATTCTTGTTTGCTCAAAGCGATTTCTTTGTTCGTAACCAACAACGATATGAACCCTTATTGTAAACGAACATTTCTAAAATGTATTTCTGCAATTTGTAGTTGTCAAATAAAAATGATATTTGTATTTATATATATAAACCCATATAATATAATATATATTATATATTCAATGTTAGAAATGTATATAACTCAAAGTTATAATTAGAATTAATTATTGTATATTAATAATTTTTATGTTTAACATTGCTGTAATTGTACTTCTGTATTTTTCTATAAAAATATTTATATTTTTATAAAAAAACTAAGTCTAATAAATATAAGATTAATAATTAATGTATTCTAATGTAAGACAAAAAAATAAACGAAATATTAATAATATATAAATGATATTAGTTTATTTTAATTTTGAAACCTTTAAGTTACAATGTTTGGGGTGAATACACTGTGAGAGTAAAGTTTCCGATCAGTTGATTTATTAGAACTTTCATGTTACTACTTTTGTTTATGTAAAAAAAAATCATGAGACATTTTTCAAAAATCAAGGTAGGAGTACTTCCGGTTGACCGATTTGAGTGAACGACTTGTTGGGATCAAAATTTAAGATCTTATTAAAGAAATTCAATAGTTTAAAATGTTCTATTAAATTTAAAAATATATTTTAATATCTACATATATTAAATATTACTTTTTATTATACTACTCATTTTATAATTAACTTCAAATGGATTTAAATGAAAAATTTCATTTAAAGTCAAATTATTAAAAATATTGAAAAACCAAAAGCCCAAAAAAACACTTGATATTTGAAATAAAAAAAATTATCCATTGAATTCATATATAACTTTTTTGTATTAACTATTTTTTATTTAATAAGTAGTTAGTTATAGATACTACATTATTTAAGATCGTATAAATTAAGATATTTACTAATAGTCCAGTCAACGAACGCTCAAAAAAAGGGAATAGAAAACATTTTAGAGGAGAGAATTTTTTCTTATGGAATGTGTTTGGGCTAGTTAGGAGGTAAAAATACTAAAAGTCCCCAGTCCTAGCTACCGGGCTTAGGGGTGGAAGGGGGATGGAAATGTCCCGTTTTTTGGTTTTTTGCTTTTATCTCAAAAACGGTGGGTCGTAGAGAATAGGTTACTCTTAGCAAAATAAAAGCTTATAATATTTACTACAAGATTGCTTCTATTTAATTTTTCTCTATTTCTTATGGTTTTTGAGATATTCGCCCGCGAATATCGTTTGTGCATGAAAAAAATATATTTTCTTATATTTTTCGTCAAACTTTTGTCTCTATCACCTCAGCCTTTCGTTTAACAGTAAAAGACCTCAGAAAAGAAGTTGTAGAGCAATTCAATTTCCTTTAAAATGATATATACATTTATGATTTTATCTTCAAATCGTTTGGAGTTATAACAATTTAAAAATTTCAGGTTGATTTAGCAAAATAATTGATAGAAAACCCCGGTTTCAGCTTACATTAATTGCAGGAAAAATTTTTTTCTAAGATCATTTGGTATGGTGTTGGTATTTCAAATCTAAGTTTATGACCTCGAAAGTGTGGGGGATAACTTTTGGTGGCCGACAAACCTCGAAATTTTTCGGAATTTAATCCAAAAACTCGCACTTTTTTCGATTTTTTTCGATTTTGACCATGATGAAGAACGTTTTCGTCAAAGACCACTCTATGCATTTTTAAACTAGATTAAATTATCTACAATTAAAATAAAGTTACATCTTAGTTGGATAATGGTAGCCCGTGCCGCAATTAGGTTGAAGTTTTGAAAAACTGAAATTTTTTGCAAAAAAAAACTCTCATTTTTCCGTTGATAAAATGAAAAGTACTGATCGTAGAAACTTGATTTCTATCTCATTCTCTAGGAAATTTTATTGTCTTGAACGTTTATTCGGATCACTTTTTTGATAAAACTATTAGATTTATAGATATCCAGAATTTCCCGGACAGGAAATGATCAATTTTTTCAAAAAAAATCTCAATTTTTCCAAAATTATTATGGTTCTACAAACGAGAGAGAGAAAAAAAATGAAAATAAATAAATATTTGAAGAATTAGAAAAAAATAAATTTTTTTTCTTTGATCATTTAAAATGTATTTATAGGATTGCAGGAAAATGGGGTCTCCAACTCCCTACGGCATAATAAAGTTTTCGAGAGAATATAATTTGAATCGCAGTAAAATGCAACGGATAGTTGCTAGAATTTTTCTATAGTCATTTTAAAATACATTCTTCTCTATAGATAAAGTAGTCAAAAATTATAGTGAATATAGAATCTCAAAATTGAGTATGTTGGCTACATCTCAATTATTCAATCCTTTATATCTCAATAGTTAGTTTTATCAAATTATCTTTTATTTAATAAAATATTAAGCATTTTATTCTGAATAAAATGACACCTTAATTTTGAAAATCGGTTTACAATTAATCGAGTTATGATGTTTTTTATTGTCATTATTATAGGTTAGTCATAGTTAATTGGATGAGATGAAATCGGCCATCATCGAATTTTGAATATTTGAATTTAAACTTTATTCATTTTCCAATGCTGCCATCTTACATCGATTTGTTCAACTCGCTTGTCAAATTAATTATGAAAATTCAAACAATCGGTGATTGGAATCCAGCACCATCTTTTTTTTCATTTACTTAAGAATAACTAACCATAACTAAAACCACCATAACTCGGTTAATAATTAACCAACTTGCAAAAATAAGGTGTCATTTTGTTTATAAAATTATTAAAATTATTAAATATAAGATAATTTAAAAAAGTAACAATTATTAATAAATAAAGAATTACAAATTGACAGGGCTGTATTCACTGTAATTTTTCCTTTATTAGGGACAAGTAAAAATGTGCCTACTTAAAATTACTGAAAAAATTTTGGGATTTACATATCAGATGAAAGAAAAAAAGGAAAGTTCGATATCTTTTACTCATTTTAATCCACAAATTTGAAAATTAATTGCAAAGAACGCTTTTTTTTGTTATACCCTGTTATTTGTTGCTTTTAAACATTATAAGTATTAAATAAAATAAGCCCTATGTTCATTTTAAAAATGTACTCATTCAAATTGTTTCATTTAATTTTTATTAAACTTAAAAATTTATTAGCTAGTCTTAAAAAAGTACAAATTTAAAAATCAGGTGACATAATATTAATTTAAAATAAGATTGAAGTAGTTTTTGGAGACGGGTTGATAAGTGAATTGGGCGGATATTGATGAGGCATTCAGGGTTTTGAAGAAGGAGGAAATATTCCACTGAAACCTAGGTTTTTGAATAAAAAAAATAGTTTAAATTATCTTTCTTTTTTTTGAATTTTGGAATGCGTCATCAATATTCACTTAATTTAAAATATTGCTCAAAAATTTGACCAACGATTTAGTCAGGGAAATTTATATTTAATCCAGACACCCTCATCACGAAACACTTTTGTTTTTTAACTTTTAAAAATTTAATTTAATTTAATGTGATAAATCAATTTGCCTTAATTTTTATATAAGATGAAAAATATTAGATGATAAATCCGCTCAAAATCCACCATTTAATGGAAAACTTTTTTCAATCTCGTTCCGTTTATTTATTATTATAACTTGCATTTACTCATTTCAATTCAATTACTCTCAAAGTTATTTATATTATAGGAGTATTATATGGATCATTTCCTGTCAGGAAAATTCTGGATATCTATAAATCTAAGAGTTTTATCAAAAAAGTGGTCCTAGTAAACATTCAAGTCAATAAAATTCCTAGAGAATGAAATAGAAATCAAGTTTCTAAGATCAGTGCTTTTCATTTTATCAAGGGAAAACTGAAATTCTTTGAAAAGAATTGAAGTTTTTCAAAACTTCAATCTAATTGCGACACGGGTTACCATTATCCAATTAAGATGAAACTTTGTTTTCATGGCCGAAATTTACCAAAAACTAATTGATAATAAGTAAAAATATATTTTTACTTATTATCTATTAAAATGTTTCACCTAGAACCGACACCAAATTCTTTAAAGATTACAAAAACTAATTAGCGCTTCATTTTGTTAAAAGAACGTTAGGTTTTCAATTTCATTTCATTCGGTGCAATGGTGTGGAAAAAATCGTCGACGGAAAAAACGATAACATACATCCATACATCCATCCATACATAGGTAAACACTAAATGAAAAAATCGCACTTTTTGGCCTCTCAACGAGACCCCATGTAATTTTTGGCAAAACCCTAACGTGCTAAAATTCAACCTAATTGAATACTACAATTTGTGACTTTAATTTACACCCATGGGTCCCGTAGTCTTTATCTCTGGGGACACTTTAAAGTCACGCTTGCCGCGAGACCGATACAATACTTTACCCTTGATTCGCAATGGATCAAGTAAAACAATACTTTACCCATGCTTCGCATTTGATAAAGTAAAAAGGAAAGAATTTGAGTAGGTAAACAAAAACAAAAACAGTGGCTACCAAAAGAGAAGGTTTGAGGCGACCAAAAAGGGGTACCTTAGGGCCGTAGCAGATATACCTATAGCCTGAAGACTAAGTTAATAAGCTGTTTAAGACCCGTATCCACAGATACCTTCAACTCCTACCCAGGCCATAAAATCTCCTCTTCTTCTTCTTCTTTTCCCGATGGAGGGGCCAATCCAGGCCTTTAGGAGATGCACCTTTTTGGTGTATCACCTTCTCACATCAATATCATTAAAAAATAAAAAATAAAAAAATAAACTGGCTATCTAATCCAAAAAGAATTTTTAAAATCGAATTAGTATTTCCTGAGATTAGCGCGTTCAAACAAAAATAGAACATTCTAACAAAATCTGCAGCTTTATTATACAAATTTATACAAGTTGCGGAACCTGCCTTCGGCGGGCATCTTACTATCCAATGGCTACGCTTGGGCGACGACGCCGACGTGAATTTTTTGATTTTTAAACCCACTAATAGTTCATGACAAATAAAATTCAGTAGCAGTACTAGTCAATGTGAATTGTTAGCACTAAACCAGAGATGGCAAAATGGACACAATATTTAACTATGCTTCTTAATCTATATATATAAAATTCTTTGCCCGATACACTCACTCACTCACTCACTCATCATCAAAACAGCCAGAACCACTGGACATAGAAACATGAAATTTGGAGAGGATATTACATCTATGACATAGGGGCTCACTAAGAAATGATTTTTTCGAAATTCGACACCTAAGAGGGTCAAAAGGGGCAAAAGTGTGTTTTCACTGATTATGCGATATCTCTTAAGGACGATAAAATATCTACTTGCTTTTTACTTAAAAGGTGCAAAATATCTTTGCAATGTGTTTACACTAATTATGCATTTTCAATTAAGAACGATAAGATATCTACTTGATTTTTACTTAATAAAATTCTAAATACAAATATCTAAAAAGTAATTTCAGGGTTTTTTGAAATTCGACTCCCAACTATCCAAAATGTGAGTGGGGGCAAAAATTAAAACTCTCTCCTATCTTGATCAAATTTTGTAGAGTTATTCTTTATTACTTTAAGAAACTATTCCTGTAAAAATCAACTATCAAAATTGACTGTATGGGGGCGAAGGGGGGGGGGGGGGCAAAATATAGAAATTTTTAGCTTTTTTGTACATTTACTCTTTAGAAAACTGAGAGTTATTTATTTGCAAATATCTAAAAAATAATTTCAACCTCCCAAAATGTGAGTGGGGGCAAAAAAATTAATACTCTCTCCGATATAGATCAAATTTTGTAATGTTAGTTTTTAAGACTATATAAAATGTATGCTGTAAAAATCAATAGCCAAAATGAGTGCGTGGGGGCGAAAGAGGGGGCAAAATATTACAAATATATATTACAGACCTAATAATCACATGCCGAGACGCCGCCCGCCAGGGCCATCTGCCCGGAGGGCCGAGTTGTAGAGGGCGTGCCGAAGGCACGCCTGAAGCAGCTCGTATAATGTATTTTAATTAAATAATTTTTTCTCTATTTGAAAATTATTGAATGATTAATAATAAATTTATTGTGGAAGGTTAATACGAGTAATAAAATTATTTACGTTTGAAAAAAAAAATTGTCAAAAGTTAAAGTTTTAATATTCAGCGCCTGAGGACGCAACCCACTAATCAGACTGTGCCATTTGAATGCATAACCTAGTCTATCAGGCGGCGCTACATTTTTTTATACCCACTCTGGAGGATTGAGTTGTTTTTAAACACTTCTCTCTTTATATTTCAACAATTTTCGAAAAAATTCTTGTTTAAATTTCATAAGGGCTTTTGAGAGATTATATGTGTCTATATTTTCTTACTCAGAAAGCGAAAGAATTTTTAATAAGCTGATGTGGCCATCCATATCTCTTATAGCCCTCGGTTTCATTACCCGCAATTCTTATGAATTTAGAAATATCATAATGCTACATCCATCTTTACAAATCCTTTTTACTCCGTAGAAAAAAACTTCTCCAATCTGTACAGAATAAATTTCTTCGCAAGCTATCCTTTAAACTCTTTATCCTAAATAATACCTCTTCAAATGTCTCCTTGCAAACTCAATTTAATCTTCCTGACCTTGATAGGAGACGTGAATTTTTTGATGTGTCCTTTGTTTATCTACTCTTATTAAACGAGAAAAAATTGTATATTTATTTGTATATATATTTGTTTGTATATATATTTATTTGTTTGTATATATATTTGTATCTTGGTTCTATTTTGAAAACGACTCTACCGATTTTGATGAAATTCACGAGTTAGGGGGTTTTTGGGGTGACAATTCGATCTGTCACGGTCTCATCTTCGACAAAATTGTTTTTGATGGGTTTTTTCGTAATCAAATTAATTATTCTCAGGTAGACAAATCCAATTCTTAGGGTTTTAAAAAAAGGTTTCCCTTTTCCTTTTGTGCTCAGGCAGACAATGGGTCGGGTAAATCCTTTATTCTCAAAGGCCTTGAAGAAGTATTGTGATTGTGGTTTTTAACATATTTTTGTTCAACCTAAACGTTAGAAATATTAATAAACGTTTTATAATTGTTTTTATAAAGAATTTTATTTATTTAATAGAATAAAAAATAATCAAGAATTTATTTAAAAATATATTTCGCATAAGCAGGTCTCAATTTTCTGAAAAAACAACACATTTTGATAGGTTTTATTTATTAACAATTGGATGAATAAAAATGAATCATATGGTTGAATCAAAACAGGTGCAGTGAGGTGGGGTGCAGGGGTGGGAGATTCGGGGGTAGGGGGCGAGGTTTCGGGTGGGGCGGGGGGGGGGGCAAGCTGGATGGGGGGGGACAGTGGGCGAATACTATATATAATTGTATTTTTTTAATTTGAAAACGGCTCTCAAATAAAAATCGACCTTTTTATCAGAATTTTTAAATTAAAAATAATATTAAAATAAAGGTTTTAACTGAAGGAAGAAGTTACCGAGCATTGCTCGGTTCCTCCAGGTACTAAATTATTAAAAAGCGAGATAGCTAGCAGTTTCCTACTAAAAATAAATGTTCCATGTCGCATGTTTGAGATCGTAAGACATGTTTTACATTGACTGCCTGAGATCAAACTATATGATGGCTTCCCCTAAACCGAATGATGAACATATGTAATGGGGTGTTCATTGGCGTTGACGTTGACAATTGTTCTCTTGGTAGTTTTAGGAGACTATGCTGGGTAGATAGACTTTGCTGATGTTTGGTTGAGTCTGATTGTATGATTTTTGTATTCTTATATAATAATGTATTCTTGTAATTTATGTAAATGTATGCTTGTAAATATGTAAAAGGAATTGTTCCGTTCAAAATAAATAAATAAATAAATATGACTTTAGCATAAACCTGGTCCCACTCTTATATTTAATACTTAATCAAATAATTTATTAATAAAGAGTTTAAAAAGGCTTGGTGCGTACTGGATATGTTAATTTTTTAGAGGAGGGTGAATGAAATTCAATTGCTTCTTTCCAGTAATTTTTACTTTACCACAGAGGGTATGGTTAGGTATTGTGCACGAAAAATGTGTTTTTTCGCTTCTTTTTATCGAAATATCTCAAAAAACGGCTGAAACTATTTTGGTTAAAAAAATTGGGCAAAACCATGGCATTTCAGTCTACAAAAAAAGCCCTAAAAATGAACATCGAAAAAATTATATTTTTCGAGATAATAATTGTTTTGTCAAAATGTCTGTTAGTCTGTTATTCTGTTAGTTAGTCTGTGCGTTACCAAATTTTTGTGGACGACCTAGCTCAAACTAGTGTGAATATCAAAACCAAATTTCACACATAGTTTTGGTGCATTGAGATTAAAAGCTGATTAGGTTTTGTTGCATATCGACTCAAAATTAAGGGGGGTGGAGGGGGGTTAAAAATTAAAAATCTACGCCATTTGAGCAAACTCAATCAAATTTAGTATACCTACATAATGCGTAAGCGCCCAGAAATCTAAAAATGCAAAAACTAACCACTCAAAATGGGGGGGTCAAAAAATGAAAATCTATGCCCTTGTACCAAACTCAACCAAATTTTGTATACATAATCAGTGGACCTCAGAAGACTAAAAACTCAAAAAATTAAGTACCCAAAATGGGGAGAGGGGAGTCAAAAAATAAAAATATATGTCCATGAGCCAAATTCAACCAAATATTTTATACATAATCAGTGGGGCCCAGAAAACTTAAAATTCAAAATCTAACTACCCAAAATGAGGGTGGGGGATGAAATTCTAGGCTCTTGTAGTAAACGCAACCAAATGTTGTATACATAATGAGTGGGCCCCCAGTAATCTAAAAATGCAAAAACTAACCCCCCCCCTACATGATTATAAATAATTTTATTAAATATTAAATATAAGAGAGGGGCCAGGATGTATGGTAAAGTCGAGTGGATGGCCACATCAGAACCTGTCAATTTATTATTTTTACAAGTGCTTTATACAAATATTTCGAGAGCACTAGGGCATCTCTTCCTCAGTGGAAACTGCAGGGCCAGAATAACAGCGAGGAGAGTTGTTGAATCATAATGAGAAACAAGGAGGTTTTGTCTTCTCCTTGATGCAAATAAACATTCACATATATGATATATATAAAATTTAAATATCTATATTTATTTTAATTATTGCCTAAATTGGCTCATGTATACATAATTATAATATTTGATTTATAATATAATATATATAAATATTTATTTACAATTTGCATTCATATTCTTTACTATATTTACTATTTACATTTTTCTAATTATAATTTATTTAGGTTCATACTGCTTGTTTTCAGTTCATATGTGGAACCAATCGAAGAAAACGTAAAAGTGAGTAAATACATCAATATATATATATATCCAACTACTACAAAAAGGAATAAAAACGAATTGATAGAAATGCTAAATGTCAGGAAAAAAGAAATTAAAGTTGAAATAAGATCTAAAATCTCCTCAATCTGTAAAAAGTTAAAAGAAAGTAACAATACACTAAAGAATCTCGATCAAAGAATGACTCTACAAAAAATAAAGTAGACACAATGAAAAAACAGTTCAAGTTCAAGAACTTAATACTGTTCTTCTTCTTTAAGTGCCATATCAGGTCTCCCTGATGTTTTGGCTCCTCTCCACATATACCTGTGCTGAGTGTGTTTAGCTATTTTTAAACAGATATACGAGACCTACTCTCGCCACCGGTTCCGTACGACTAGTTTGGAGAGGTTACTAGGCAATTATACTCTTGGTAGGTTGCCATTGCTTTCCAAGAGGAGGCGGCTGCAAACATCTGCCGAGACTCGGTCTCGAACCAGCATATTTCAGGCCAGCGGCCCGACACTCTAACCACTGACCCACAGTCGCCTCTAATACTGTTCGGGCTACTGGAAAAAGAAATAGATATAAAACAACGTAATAGAACTAATAAATAACAAAGTCTAAAGAATGTAGATGAAATCAAAAGGCTTGTAAGACCTTAACCGAGTAAAATTATAACAATTCTAATAAACATAACGACAGTAAAAAACAAAAAATAAAATTTTAAAGAATAAAGACAATTTATAAGGTACTCAACAATATATAAAGGAGGACTATGCAAAAAAAGTTCCAGAAACCAGTAAAAAATTAATACCACAATTAATTAAAGCCAGGGAAAGTGGTAAATGGGCAGGACATGTTTGCAGACAAAATGGAAGACATATTACTGAATGGTACTACCACTAGAAAAGAAAAAGAGGAGGTCAAACTAGAAGATGGGGCGGATTTGATAACGAATTTCATAGAACAGACATGGACTCGAGTATCACGAAACATAGAAGAGTGGAAGAGGCCTGGTATATACCTATATATCGCACCCCTGTTCAATGGTGCCATATCCCTAAAAATTTCAAAATTGACTTTTTTTCCCCAACATATATACTCTCGAGCAAAGAAATAGAATCACTCTTTTCATTAATTCAATGATACTTTGTATGTTTCTTTGTAATTTATTAGAAATTTAAATTGAAGGAGACAATAAAAGAGTGTGTCTTCTGCTGGAATTATAAATTTTATTTATAAAGGGACTATAGTTTCAAGGGCTTTGCCATCTTCATCAGTCTATTACAATTTACAAGAAATTTAAATATTTTTTCTACATGTTTCATTTTTCCGCATTTAATGGGCCCTCTACACTAAGGCCCAACGTAAGCAAAGCATGTTGACCATGTTAGCCACCACACGTGCATCATATGATTATATTAATTCGATTATGCTGTATCGCTGAATTGACGAAAATAAAGAATAAACTTCTTAACTATGGATTTAAATTGGGAAATACAAATAAATTGAGCATTTTTAAAGACGAATTGTGTTCATTACAGTTATCATTGAAGCTTTTAATATGAACATACTTAGGCTTCGCCTTTAGAAAGATTAAACTAAAACTATTAATTAATTAATTGCCCATATTTTTTTTCTGATTTCAAATTTGAATAAAGGACTAAATAATTAGCGTATATGTTTGTTTTTTTCAGGTAAATATTATAAATATGATAGTTCTCATTAAAAGAGGTGCTACATCTGATCAACTCGGTGGACATTTTTGTAGTTAAGATCGTGAGGATTACAACATGAAGTATTCCAAAAGTAGGTATTCAGAATTTTTTATTTTTAATGGATTTGTTTTATGTCTGTGCTTTAAAATTAAAATAAAATAAAATGTCTTCACAATCACTTCCAAAATACTCTAGAGCAGTGTTTCCCAAAGTGTGTGTGTGGGGGGGGGGGGGCAATTCGAAAATGATCTCGTCCAGAGTTTAACCGTATGAAACTCTCAGTCTCTACTTTCACAATATTTTGCGGCGGGGTAAATGTCTCATATACATTCAAATATCGTCGGCTTAGAGTGTAAACCTGATAACTTTATTTTTTATCATATATGACATATTGATACCATTCGAAAGAAAAAGAGATGCAACATCGTCCAAGTAAAACTGCTACTTAAAATTGCGATCATAAGTTGTAGAAAACGATGTCAAAAATAGTTTTTTCCATTACAACAATATTAAATTTTGTTTGTTATTTCTCTGCCTTGTAAAATTTCCTTGTTGTGAGTTAGCAGGTTTATACTCTAGATTCCGCGACATTTCAGCCCCCGACAAAATATCCCCGACAAAATATCCCTCGGGCTCCCATTTTTTTTTCTAATCAAACACACATTGAAAACCGAACCAGCCAATCGTAGGGCGGGGTGTGTTTGGGGCTCCCATTTTTTCCTAATCAAACACGACAAACAGCAGCACTTTCAAACGACTAATTAGCCGCCAAAATATGAAAGTCTGTTTATATTATTCAAAACTATGATTATAAGCTTCTCACTTAATCTCATTTGTATTCTCCCTTATACTGGGGAATATTTTGTCAGAAGATATTATGTCGGGTGATATTTTGTCCTTGGGATTATTTGTCGGTGGATATTTTGTTGGGGGCTGAAATGTCGCGGTACCACACTCTAAGGGCCGGTTGTATGTCGGTTGGTAAACTCTTTTTAACCGTTGACAAAGAGTAAATGGCTGGGATGGCCAATCAGATGAAAGTGCCTGTCATCTGATTGGCAGGCACTTTCATCTGATTAGCCATCCCACCCATTTACCCTTTGCCAACGGTTAAAAAGAGTTTACTAACCGACATACAACTGGGGGTAAGTCTAAGGCGACGATATGTATTATTTTAGCTTATTACTTTTACTCCACTTCACCTTAAATAAATTTTAGCACATACTACTTTATTTTTGCTTACAAATTTATTTTATTTATTTTTAAACCTTTTTAGAAAAAATATTCAAAATTAGTAAATTATCTTATGATTTACTAAAACGTCTTTATATTTAGTTTTGATATAAACATAAAAATCAACAAAATTACTTATACATATATATTTAAAAAAAATCAATGTAAACAAAATTAATAGTAAGTAGCCACAGCAAGATATAAAATACACTTAAAGCGAATCTGTAGAGCCATACAAAATACTAATCAACAAAATTGTGTTTTTGTAACTCAAGATAATTAGATAGATAATAATTCAATTTTTGAATATTAAAAATTATGTATATGTTATATGGGGGTATAAAAATTTAAAAAAGGCTAGTCACATAAAAGATTCGGAAACATCCAAACACTGCTCTAGAGTTAGGTTTCGAAACGTTTCGTACTCTAACCAGTCCATTGAAGCATCTAAACTACAGAATGTCAAACAAATAAATAAATTATAAATAAAACCTATGCAGTACTTATTGAGGTAGTCTAATGAGATTATCTTAATTAAAAATATCTAATCTAGTGCATAGTGGGTTAATCCTAAATAACCAGACCACTGAAGCATCTAATCTACAGAGCTCAAACAAACAAATAAATAATAAATAAAACTTATGCAGTATTCTTGCTATCTTAATAAAATACTAAAATTTATAATCATCCTGCATTCGTGCAGCGCTGATCAATCAATTTTCTATCTATCTAGATAACAGTTGTAAAATATAGTTTTTAAGGAATTTGGTGTTGGTACTTGGTGAAACATTTTTTAAAATTATTGGATAAAAATACTTGGTAGGTTTCACATTAAGATATAAAAATAAATTCGTTTTATTTTTATATCTTAATGTGAAACCTACCAAGTATTTTTTATCCAATAAGTTGTAAAATATGATTGCTGTAGACTAACAGTTTTAAAAACGTCCACAATTCAATTTATTTTTTATTTTTTTCTGGCTTATGGACTTAACCATTTAGCCAAAATTCAATTTATTTATTTAGAAGATATAATTCATAATCATATTCCACATTAATTAATTATTACAATTATTTGTTTTAGGAAATTGTAATAATTGCAGAGGAAAAATAACGCTTTCAAGTGTGCCTGGGAAAGTACCATATTCGCGAAAATAATTGAAAAAAGTAACAAAATAGAGACACCATTGAAAAACACACAGTGCAGATTCAGGAAAAACAGAAGCACACAAGACCCCATATTCACAATTAGACAAATAAGTGAAAAATTAATTAACAAAAACAAAGAAATGCAGATATTTATGCTTCATAGACTTGAAGAAAACATTTAACAGAATCCGAAGAGAAGACATATGGAAAGTGCTTCAGAAAAGACGAGTAATAATTTTTATAAAAAAAAATAAAACCGACTTCAAAAAATTAAATGCAACAAATAAAATAATATTAACGTAAAAATCAAATAAAATCCACTAAAAGGTATAAAATAATTATCTTATTTAGTTACAACTAAACGACGAAATATTAACATGAAATTACTTTTGAAGTCGGTGCCAAACAAATTATAGGTATAAGCGGACATACCCGCCAAACGTACTAAGTAAGATCCGTCGAGTGCAATTCATATAATGTATATGTTTGGCACCGACTTCAAAAAGTAATTTCATGTTAATATTTCGTCGTTTTGTTGTAACTAAATAAGATAATTATTTTATACCTTTTAGTGTATTTTATTTTATTTTTAAGTTATTATTATTTTATTTGTTGCATTTAATTTTTTTGAAGTCGGTTTTATTTTTTTTTATAAAAATTATTTTTATTTTTCTCTTTTTAGTGATGGTTATTAATAGTGGCTTAATATAATACCTTGCATGCATCTCGTAAGAGAAAGCGTCGGGCGAATGAATCAGAAAATGATATTAAACCAATTATTTTACATGAATTTATGTATACATTGTTTTTGAGCTTCGACTCCGGAGATTACTTCTCCACCATCGACTGTCCTTGATCATCTTTTTAGTCCTTGTTTTTAATAAGAGGAAAAAACTAATTAAATAAAAAAACCTCTTTTTCCGATAATTATTTCAATTCCAATTCATTCAATTCCCTACATCATCAGAAAATGATAATAAAATTCAATTCATAAATATAGAAATTCTCTTGAAACGTTTGCGGGTTTTAAATGAATGTTTTAAGATTTTTTTATAAAAGATTTTATTTATTATAATTTCGATTATTTGCACATAAGAATTGGAGATTTCCGTTATTTTGTCATTGATCATATTATCAGAACTTGACTAAATTAATATGGTACCACCTCTAAGCTACCCTCTTTCCAATAAAAAAAGAATCATCGAAATCGGTCCATAAACAAAGAAGTTATGCGTGTACATACATAACAAAAAAGGTCCAATACAAATGAAAAAAACGGGACCAATCGGAAGCCAGACTGAACCCAATGCAAAAAAATCATCGAAATCGGTTGACAATATATATAAATATGAGGTAACATAGACACACAAAAAAAAAATCAGTCGAATAAAGAACCTCCTCCTTTTTTGAAGTCGGTTAAAAAAAACATAGATGTAATAAAAGATATTTACATGGGAAATACAAATATTGTTAGAACAAATAACGAAGAATCCTGGGAATTTAAAACAAGACAATCGGGGTTGCGTTCTGTCGATTACTATTTTCGGCGGTACTAGATGAGGCAATAAAGGAAGTCGAGAGGAAGATGAAGAAACTGACATTGGTCTATTCGCAAATGAGACAAACCCACCTGACAGAATTAATGCTCGCAGATGATATGGTCTTGATGGCAGATACTCAAATGAACTTGCAATACAACCTTGCAATGATCAGAAGCATTGTAGGGGAAAAAAATTTAAAATTGAGTGGATATTGATGAGACAGTCCAAAAAAAGAAGATAATTTATACTATCTTTTTATTCATAAACCGACGTTTCGGAGGCTATTCCTCCTTCTTCAGAGTTTTGAAAAGTCATTATAATTTTGCCGAGAATGAAATACAATATATTATTGTTACTGCCACTCAAAGAGGAGACAGAGGGGAATGTCGCATTGGATTTCCTTCACTGACTTTTCAAAACCCTGAAGAAGGAGGGAATAGTCTTCGAAACGTCGGTTTATGAATAAAAAGATAGTATAAATTATCTTCTTTCTCTGGACTGCCTCATCAATATCCACTCAATTTCACTTAACAGTCCGTCTCCAAAAATTACTCCAATCTTATAAAAATATTTAATTTTGAATTTTAAGATTAAAATAAGCTGACGTGTTCTGATGTGGCCATCCACTTGACTTTACCATACAACCTGGCCCCTCACTTATATTTAATATTTTATAAAATTATTTATATTCATGTAGGGGGGTTAGTTTTTGCATTTTTAGACTGCTGGGGGCCCACTGATTATGTATACAAAATTTGGTTGAGTTTGGTACAAGAGCCTAGGTTTTCATTTTTTAACCATACACCCCCCATTTCGGGGGTTAGTTTTTGCATTTTTAAACTTCTGGGGTTCCACTGATTATTATGTATAGGTATAAAATTTGGTTGAGTTTGGTAAATGGTCAAGAATTTCATTTTTTGACCCCCCCCCCATTTTGGGCGGTTAGTTTTTGCATTTTTAGACTTCTGGGGGTCCACTGATTATGTATACAAAATTTGGTTGAGTTTGCTGTAAATGGCCTAGATTTTTAATTTTTAACCCCCGCCCCTCCACCCCCCTTAATTTTGGGTCGATATGCACCAAAATCTAATCAGCTCTTAATTTCAATGGACCAAAACTACGTGTGAAATTTGGTTTTGATATTCAAACTAGTTTTTGAGCTAGCTCGTCCACAAAAATTTGGTAACGCACAGACTAACACCAGACAACCAGACAGGCTAACTAACTAACAGACATTTTGACAAAACAATTATTATCTCGAAAAATATAATTTTTTCGATGTTCACTTTGTAGAGCGAAATTCCATGGTTTTGCTCAATTTTTTTAATCAAAATAGTTTCAGCCGTTTTTGAAATATTTCTTTTTTCATGCACGATTACTATACTTGACCATACCCTATATGGTAAAGTAAAAAAATGAATGAATAAATATATTATATTTATCAATACATCGAATTAATCTTGCTGGCTATTTTAATAATCGGAGTTGAAAATAGATAATATTATAAGTAGGTACTATTTAAATAAATATAATATTTTTTTCTATGAAGAAATAGCTCGAGCCCGAGCAGAGGGCACCCACCCATTCTCATATGAGCCTTATCTCAAGCAACTACATCTAATCCTGAGCTTCTGAATAGAGCCTATATAATCATCTTATTTCTTCTATTATTTTTCGTCGATAATACTCTGGGAAGCCTTGGGATCATGTATTTACAAATTTGATCGATTTGGCCAGGCATTTCCACCGGAAGAAAGACAGGATTGGTTAAAATATTGCAGGATTTGGATCTAGCCACGCGCAACCACTTTCAACGAGCATGTGGAAGAGACCAGAATGGACCATACATGGGTCATGAATCGCAACTAGTAAAGGTGCAATTTCGAAGCGACTGCTGGCCGCGACAGTGATCAGTCTCAGCGAAATTGCACCTTAAGGAAGATGTTGAGGAAGTATAAAGTTTTCATACAAAATTAACATTTTAATTGTTTATTTCTGAGTTTGAGATCCTTTATTAGATCGAGTATATCTAATGAAGAATTGAAAGGTTAGAAATAAACAATTAAAGAGTTGACTATGCACAAAAATCTTATACTTCCTCAACCTATTCCTTAATTTTATGGTCGATCAACAAATTTGAGCTAGTAATGTTACTTTAAATTAAGGAATGAACATAGACTAACCTATGTTATTTGTATTTATTTATCAAAATAGAAAGAGATTACAAAAATTATAATTTTATTTAAAAGTGTTTACTAATTTCATTTTATTTACATTTCCTATAGTCAAAATTAAACAGACGCCGTGTATAGCTTTGTATATATCATCATACACATACATATATTTGAAAGTGTTTTTTTTCTTTTTTTATAGATTGAACTCTTTAGATTTCTGTCGACGAGCCGACCATGAATGCATCTAATACTATCTAAGCTCAAAAATAAACATTATAGAACATTTGAAATGTTGCGGTTTTTTACCAGCAGTGCGTATATATTCATGGTACAAACTTTAATGGTAGGTACAGGACATTGCAACAATGAGCTATTGTATAGGAATGTATAGTGTAATAAGTATATGTAATATGTATATGTATGTATAGTGTAATAGTAATATAGTGTATAATGGATGTATAATATATAGCCGTTATTTCCCCTGTTTACGCCTCACCGCGTCACTTGCGACTATACATTCCTATACAATAACTCATTGTTACAATGTCCTGCACCTACCATTAACGTTCGTACCATGAATTCGGGACCACCCTGTATAGTGGAGTTACATTTTATTTTTTTTGTTAAGAAATCTCTTGATTACATTTCGCTGAGCCTCACACCCCCAATAAGGTGCAGCCAGACGCCGTTCCTCCAAGAGAGACTGGTCATAATTCAGGTTTCTTGTATTGAGTAGCATTTGCTTGACAGTACCAATCATGTCTTGAGAACTTCCTTGAATATGTTGCAGCAGCCATTGCTCTGCTTCTTGTTTTGGATTGACGCCAGGTAATATTTCATCGACCATTCCAATTTCTAATGCCTTCTCTGCTTTTACTGGTTGGGCTCGGGTTACGTGTTCAAATGCTTTTTGCTTGCCTAAAATGGGAAGAACAAAATTATATTAAATTATTATATATAATTAAATAATTACCGCCTCCAGTATTTCTCCCCACCAACCCTATCCCACCCCTGGACACCTCCACCTAGCTAACTCCTGCCACTATCAACCCCACCAACACTATCCTCGCCCTCTGAACCATCTTCCTTCCAGCACCTCCGATAAAATCCACCATTCCACCCAACCCTATCCCCGCACCCTGGACCCTCTCTCTCTTACCTTCAATCATCCTCCACTTGTTTAATTTTTAAGGGGCCCACAGTTTATAATATACATTAGGGTGTCCCAAAAAAATTAAAGTTTTTTTTTCGACGCATACCCTCTTATTTTGTTACAATGATGTTAAAACACTTGTAAATAAAATTTCATGTAAATTGAATCACGGCAACCCGTGCCGACTTGCATCGAAAGTTGTCAGCGCTTGCGCAGCACGGCGCGCTCAGACTAAGTATTAACGTGCTTGTTATATCGTGTTTGTTTTTGTTAGTGAACGCATTGTTTTCGTTGTGTCAACATGTCGGTGGAGTTACGCAGTTCTAAAAAGGAAATATATTTGGTCGGGCACGTAAGACATCAAATTACAGGTTCAAAACTTCCCTCTAATGGACAAGTGCTGGCTGTATTATTTTATAATATTCGCAAAGTGAACTTGAGTGTCAATGCAAGTGCAAATCTTACTATTCGTGAGTGCATTATTTATTGGGAAAAGGCACGTATACCGACCAAATCTTTACCTAACTGTGTTAAGAAATTAGTAGCCTTATACCAAGTTTGGAGAAATTTACAAAAAAATGCAAATAAAACACAAGAGGTGTTTGAGCAGCGTCGGCAAGAGTTTGTTACAAATATCAATAATTTGTTTGATATTGCACATGCCAATGCGCTTCATTTAATAAAGATAAATGAAGATAGGGTCTTCTTACAAAGGCAGAGAGAACCAGGTCGACCCGGTCACTTAGCTGGAGTGGACAAAAAATTGACAGAAATGGAGGAAAGGGTAAGTCTTAGAAATATTCAGGAGCAAAAGCGACGAGCTACATATTTGGCATCCATAACACCCCCCACGTCTTCTCATGAACCATTACCAGAAAATTCATCTTCTAATTCTGAAATAACAGAGTTACAAGAACATTTGCCCATTCCAGTTGAGAACAAACAACCTGATACTATTAAAACTTCTGTGAACAAAAATTTCATTACTCCGAAACTGGTGGCAGCATTAGACAGATGTCAGTTAAGTATGAGAGATTCTGTCTTTATTATTGAAGCAACTATTGAGGCACTTGGCCATAACACTGACGAATTTCCTATAAGCAAGTCGTCCATCCAAAGGATTCGTACAGAAAAGCGAAAACAGCGCGCGGAAGCTATAAAACTTAATTTTCAAAACGATGTACCAGATACTGTAATTGTTCACTGGGATGGAAAACTGTTGCCGGCTTTAGATGTACGCAAATGTAAAGAGGAACGTCTACCAATAGTTATTACATACGATAATAAAGAACAACTTATTGCTGTGCCAAAATTAGACAGCTCAACGGGAAGCGAGCAGGCACAGGCAGTTTGGAATGCTATTGTTGACTGGAATCTTGAAGATAAAGTACAGATACTTTGTTGTGATACTACTGCTTCAAACACAGGCCGATTTAATGGTGCATGTGTGCTTCTCGAACAGAAATTGAATAGAGAAATGTTGATTTTCGCTTGCCGCCATCACATCTACGAATTGGTACTAAAAGCTGTGTTCGAGTCCAAAATTAGCAATATCACTACATGCCCTGATATCCCATTATTCAAAAATTTCCGAGCAAACTGGAAAAATATCAATTTAGAGAAGATACAAAGCTACAAAGAAACGCTCTCACGCCTGAACGTTTCTGAAATTGATGAACTTTTAGAGTATTACAGAACTGAATTGACTAAAGAAATCATTAGAGATGACTATCGAGAGTTAATAGAGCTGTCCATAATATTTCTTGGCGGAGATACAGATAATAAACTTAAAGTTCGGCCTCCAGGCGCCATGCACCATGCTAGATGGATGGCGAGAGCTATTTATTCATTTAAAATATCGTTATTTAGCTCCCAATTCAGAATGTCAAATAAGGATAAAACAGCTCTATTAGACGTCTGTTTGTTTATCGCGACATCCTATGTCAAGCCTTGGCTGCAATGCACTTTAGCGGTAAAAGCGCCCTACCAGGACTTGTGCTTTTTGAAGGCTATGAAAGCATACGAAACGGTCGACGAAACTATATCAAAAGCGGCTATACAGAAGTTTCACCAGCATTTGTGGTATTTGACAGAGGAAGTGTCTGTCTTGTCTCTATTTGATGATGATGTTAACCAAGAAAGTAAAGTCAAAATGGTTGCTAATTTGGCCAAAGAAAATTCATTAGTCCACAATAAACGCTACATTCCATCGAGAAAAGAACTTAGCGGTCCTCTCTACGGTTAGTCTGATAATTATAAATATTACATAGTTCGGTTTGGCGGTTTTTATTGATTAAATTGTAGATAACCTATTGTTTTATTTTTGTTTCAGAAAAAAACATCGAAGACTTTGTTTCTATTAACAGCAGATCCTTCTTCGGACGACTCAAAATTGATGACAGTTTTCTCCTTGAGTGTCCTTCTTCCTGGCCAACTAATGATTCGTTCCAACACGCAAAAATGAAGGTGCAGAAACTGAAAGCAGTTAATGATACGGCTGAACGAGCTGTTAAGTTGATGCAACACTTCCATGGCTTAATCACAGTTGATGAGGAACAAAAGCAATATTTATTACGTTGCGTACAAGAACACAGAAAAGTATATCCTGACTGTAAAAAACAAACCTTAAAAAGAAAATTTAATGAATAATGTCCTTTAAATGATTAATATATATAAAACATAATAATAAATACAATACTAATAATAATAACAATACTAATAATAAAACAATAAATATACTACAATAATAAAATAATAATACAATAATAAAAGTACCAGTGTTTTATTTACAAAATTAATATCAAGTAATAATATCCCCATATACTTTCCATACAAACTTTTATATTCAAAATTTGACATCAAGTCGGCACGTGTTATCACTATCTGATTTCAGTAATATTTATTATTTTAGTTATTAGGGTCAAATAGAATAAAAAAAAAGGGTATGCGTTGCTCAAACTGGGAAATTTTTTTTTGGCCTTATAGCCTCTGGGACACCCTAATATACATATATACAAAATTTGGTTGAGAATTTTCATTTTTTACCCTCCCCCCATTTTGGGCAGTTGGTTGTTGTATTTAAAAGACTGAATAGCTCTAATTTAAATTGGTTGTCTTTATCGAATTATTTGCTCACCTATAATATGGGCTAGCCTTGTAAATCCGGCCCACATTGGAACAATTCCTAATTTCATATGAATAAATCCCATGGTTGCATTCGGAATGATAAGTCGAAAATCACAGGCCATGGCTAATTCAGATCCGCCTCCGAGGGCGAATTCTTCAATCAACGAGACTACCAGCATTGGCAGACGCTCCAAACGACATGTAATATCCTGAAATCATGGAAATGAATAGAAATATCAATGAATAAATTTAGCGCTATAAAAGATAAGGATGAGAGGGATGAGAAATCAATGTTATTTATGCTATTGATTGTAAATCTGTGTACTATGGGAAAACTAAATAGTACTTTGGCTGTAGAATAAAATAACATACCAGAGCACGCCTTATCTGCTCATGATTTTGAATATACATTTAAGGACGTTCCCTAATAAATCGATTTTTTTGCAATCCTTTTAAAACTTTGAATACACATATTTATAAGTGTCCTTTATACCTAGAATTTTTTTCAATAGTGCTTATGGCACTAAATTTGTGAATATTGACCATTGAAATTTGCATATTTAACACGCGAACCCTATCCCGATTGATGTTAAAGCGACTGTTTCATTAAATAACAATCGTAATTTTCTTGAAATTATTTTGAAAAACTGATAATCATTAACTGAAGATGTAACAAATATTTTTACATATTGCAGCAAGGATTGGGGTGGGCTCAGGTTCTGTAAGAGTTGAAGCCATCACACTCTCGTGGAAGGGAGTGTGGTGGCATAAAGCGGTGCCTCCCTTTGTCGCCCTGGGAATTTCCCAGAGAACTTTATGCGATATGACCTTCAGGGCGATGAGGAGTTCTTTGATGAATTTTTATAGCTTCAACAGGAGAACTTATAGGGAAATCGTCATGCGCTAGAAATTGTATAAAGAAAAAAAATTTGAAAATGTATTATGTAAATGTTCCTATAATTATGTAAATACTCCTATAATTAAATTCACCCGACTATGTAAATATTTCTTGTTAGTGGAGGCCCCCACCTGCGTGGCCCAATAAACGAAAAACCAATAGACCAAAACTACGTGTGAAATTTGGTTTCGATATTCACACTAGTTTTTGAGCTAGCTCGTCCACAAAATTTGGTAACGCACAGACTAACAGACATTTTGACAAAAAATTATTATCTCGAAAAATATAATTTTTTCGATGTTCACTTATTAGGGCTTTTTTGTAGAGTGAAATGCCATGGTTTCGCTCAATTTTTTTAATCGAAATAGTTTCAGCCGTTTTTGAGATATTTCGAAAAAAAAGAAGGAAAAAAAACACTTTTTTCATGAACGATTACAATACTTGACCATACCCTGTATAGTAAAGTAAAAATTAAAGCAGCCTGACAACTGATTCTATCTAATCTCTCGATCTAAAGCTCAATTTTGAGATAATCGGATCTCGGAATCGCCTTGACATCTTCCATGACCCTATTGAATCCCTAAAATCAATCTGTTTTGAGAGTTCAACCAGCCTGTGATTGATGATGCCTTGCCTGCTGCCATTGTTATATCTCCGTGACATTTTAATTTGTATTTTGTTATTGTTTTTGTTTATGTTATTGTGATTGTTTTTTGTGTTCTGTGTTTTTCTCTCTTTGGATCTTATGTATGTTTGTATTATCTTTTTGTGATTATTTTTTTAAGTTTTTGTATTTTATTGATTTGTATCACTTCACCTTTATTTATTATTTATTTATTTTTGTGACTTTTGTAAAAAATTTACAGTGTATAAGGACACTTTTGTCCGTCTATTGATTTAAAATAAAATAGTCTGTATGTCTGTCTGTCTCACTCTTTGACATAAGGCCTGAAGTTTTTCTCAACAATTAAAGCATAATTGAATACTATTATTAATGACTTACGTTAACCAAACTTGTCATCGCAAATCCATCATTAGGGTTGCCAGATTCGAGAACAAAATGGAAATCTCCTCCTGATGTGAATTTTCCATCTTTCCCCATAAGGATGACACCTTTTCCCGACTCCCAAGATTCCAATTCCTCAATTCTGTCGTGCAATTTTTTCAACATTGATCCTTAAAATCAAAACAAATCAAAAAAGATTATTATATAATATCATTAGAGAAATAGAATTAGGAGTGAGTGAAAGTTAAAAACCTTTTTAAAATAAACTTGGAAATTTATTATAATGGTTTATTGTAGTAGTAGGGTTTTTTTTTTTTTTTTTTTTTTTTTTTTTTTTTTTTGGCTTTTCGGCCCTTCTAGCCATAAGCCTAATTACGATACTAGATATATTTTTAAAATTTGTCTCTACCCCGGGGGTCAGATTTTGGCTGGCTGCCTCGAGTCGGATTCGAACCCGGGTCTCACTGGTTGGCTCGCTGTCACGCTACCGACTTAGCCTATCGACCCCCCGTAGTAGTAGGGTTGATTTTATATGAAAAATTAATGAGATGTCTTTTGCTTATCTAAGTTGAATTAAATAAATTTGACTACATTCAGAAGGGCCGTCGCGTCCTCGGATTTTGAACTAAAAAAGTTATCCGAAACTAGCTCAAAGGATCGCCAATGGACCGGATAGCTTTTTTGGCATTTGGGTTCGATTTCTTAAAGAATGACAACTCTTTTGGCATGTAATCAAACTGATCTATAATATATCATTTAGATTAAGCAGAAGGCAATCTCATTGATTTTTTTTTTTATATAAAATAAACAATCAAATGTGAATGGGATTCAAAAACAGAGACTTCCGTAGTTTTCATTTGTCTTCAGAAGTAATTAATTTTATAGCAACCAAAACAAATTTCATAGAAAATACTCTCACTAAGCTGTTTTAATGAATTTTTACAGATTGTTCAATCAAAGGGTCACATAATTAGAGGTGGGACAGTTAGGGCCAGTTGTATGTCGGTTGGTAAAGTCTTTGTATAAGTTGACAAAGGAGTAAAACTTTAGAATTCACATTGTGCCCGGCGGGATGATCAGATGAAAGTGCGTGTCATCTGATTGGCCATCCGGCCGGGCACAAGGTGAATTCTAAGTTTTACCCTTTGTCAACTTTTACAAAGACTTTACCAACTGACATGCAACTGGCCCTTAGTGTGTTTGTTAGCTGGTAATGTGCGACTCGGACTTTAAAATAAAAATTAAAATAAGAAAAACAAGTTTAATAGATTTGAAAAGACTTGAAGGATCTGCATGAGCTGGAGGGATATTTCGGGGCGAAATAATACTCAAACAAAGCTTCCTTTAATAATATCTTTATTTACAAATAGTAAGGAAATATGTACAGGTTGTTCGAACTGGTCTCGAAAGTTTTTTTGTGTCGCTAGAAAGGACGCTGGTGTAGTACTGGTGCTGTGCGTATCGCTTCCGTCAGCTTGGTGGCGCTGGGGTGTTCACCTGAGCTCCCGCGCTCTCTTGAAGTCTTATTGTGGGTCAATATGTTCCCCACATGAGCCCCCCGCGGAAGAAAAGGAGCTCCGGGGGTAGGATTAGCGAGGCTGGTTTGTTTATATGTCATGTGGCACGCGAACTTGAACTCGGCGCCCGGCGCGGGTTGTGTATTCTCCCGTGGGTGGTGTTGGTGTTGTAGTTGTCGGGCTAGGGGCCTTCGTTGTGGCGCCGTCGGCGATGGTGTAGGCCGGCTTGAGTCGGTCGATGGACACCCGTGTGTCGGTCCCGCGAATGCGGATGACGAATGTTTTGTCTCCGCGCTGGGTCACCAGGAATGGGCCTGTGTACGGTGCCTGAAGGGCACCGCGAAGACGGTCGTCTCTGAGGAAAACATGTGTACATGTTGCCAGCTCCTTGAAGACGAACACTTTCTTATGCTGGTGGCTCGATGCAGGCGTTGGGCGTAGGTTGTCCATCTGTCGATGGAGGCGGTTGATGAATTCGGCGGGGTCGGCGATGTTCTTGTTGGCGGGTATTGGTGCTAACATCTCTCCTGGCAGGCGAAGGGGTTCGCCGTAGACAAGGTCGGCTGCCGTTGTTTGTAAGTCGCTTTTGAAGGCGCTCCGGATGCCGAGTAGCGCAACCGGGAGCGCTTCCAGCCATGTGGAGTTGGTATGGCACATGATCGCGGATTTCAACTGGCGGTGCAGCCGTTCAGCCATCCCGTTGGCGCAGGGGTGGTAGCTGGTGGTCCGGGTGTGTCTAAAGCCTGAGCGTTTGCCCAGTTCGTTAAACAGCTGGCTTTCGAATTGGCGCCCTTGGTCCGTGGTGACGGTCTCGGGAACGCCGAAGCTACTAGCCAGCGTCCTTTCTAGCGACACAAAAAAACTTTCGAGATCTGCAGTTCGAACAACCTGTACATATTTCCTTACTATTTGTAAATAAAGATATTATTAAAGGAAGCTTTGTTTGAGTATTATTTCGCCCCGAAATATCCCTCCAGCTCATGCAGATCCTTCAGTAATATCTTTATTTACAAATAGTAAGGAAATATGTACAGGTTGTTCGAACTGGTCTCGAAAGATTTTTTGTGTCGCTAGAAAGGACGCTGGTGTAGTACTGGTGCTGTGCGTATCGCTTCCGTCAGCTTGGTGGCGCTGGGGTGTTCACCTGAGCTCCCGCGCTCTCTTGAAGTCTTATTGTGGGTCAATATGTTCCCCACAGACTTATTCAACTATTACATTAGACGAGCTTTTCGTGCGTGTCTTCGGCACGCCCTCGAAGCTCGGCCCTCCGGGCTGGTGCCCTGGCGGCCAGCGTCTCGGTTCAAAAAATTCTATTCCTCTTAAAAAAACCACACTCCAAATGTATACCCGTAAACTACCGAAAATACATCGTCTCTTAAAAGTTTCGCCTCTTTAACTTTTGAGTGGCGAGGGGAGGGGGGAGGAATAATGATCAATATATTTAATGTTTCTTAATTTAAAATGAATTGGAGTCTTTCATTTCAAAATTCGAGTCCAAATTAGAAATTAGAATTTCAAATTTGCCTGGTTAATGAAAATCGATTGGAGCCGCGCTGACAATTATATTTCAAATTTGCCTCGTTAATTAATATATATCTAATGTTTCTTAATTTAAAATCTATTGGTGTTTTTTCATTTTCATTCGAGTTCAAATGAATACAATATTATCTCGACACAAAGTCCAAATCAAAATTATCTAGTTTTAGTAAGAGAAATCAAGATAGAAATATTAATGTCGCAATGGAGTAATCGGTAGAGCCAATGACTATAGTTCAAGAGTTCGTCGGTTCGATTCTAGGCATGTCCAGAAGTACCATTGCTGTATTTTTTCTTTGGTGATATGTCTCCATTATGTGAGTTGTAATTCTAACTATTTGTTGTGTTGTATTATGTTTTGGTCTGAATCCGAATTGCGAATCTATTGTTATTTTGTGTTTGTTATCATGTGTTTCTATTCTGTTTAATATAATTTTTTCTGTAATTTTTGCTAATGAGTTTAGTAAGCTGATTGGTCTGTAATTTTGTGGTTGTTTGTTGTTTTTGCTTGGCTTGGCTATTGGTATTATTGTTGCTACTTTCCATCTGGTTGGGAAATATTGTATTTTGAATATTGCATTAATGATATACATCATTTGAACCACAGCTTTTTTAGAAAGGTTTTTAATTAATAGATTGTCGATTCCATCTATCCCGGGGGCTTTATTATTTCTTAATTTTTTGACAAATTTAATTATTTCATTTGGATTCGTAATTACTTCTCTCAGTTCTGTTTCGTTTAATTGTATTATTTGTTTGTTGTGATTTTGTGCAGTTTTTTCTATCTCTAGTTGTTGTGCGTTCTGGTTTGTGTCTATTTGGTGGATTTTTTCAAATGTTTCGGCTAGTATTTCTGTTTTAGCTTTTTCAGAAATATAGTCTTTGTTATTTGTGGTGAGGGTGGGAATTTTTTCGAATGGTCGCCTAAGATTTTTAGCAATTTTCCATAGTGAGTTGTCATGTACAGAGAGTCGATTTAGTTTACGATTCCAAGTGTTATTTTTGTGTTCATTAATTTCTATGCTAATTTGTTTGCTTAGATGATTGATATCGGCTTTAAGCTGTGTTTCATTTGTTGTTTGCCATCGTTTTCTGAGTTTGTTTTTTAATTTTATTTTCTGAATTATATGTTCCGGTAATTTGTCTTGGTATTTTTTTATTTTTATTTTCACGCTGTTCCTTCCCTTTGCCCATAATATCCCATTTGTTAAATTTTCAACAGCAGAGTCAATTGATTCAGCTGTTGTCAATTCAGGAGTAATTTTTATATATTTGTCAAGGTCGGTTCTATAAACATTCCAATTTGTGTTTGTGTATGATGTGATTGTTTTAGTGGCTTGTGTGTGTATTGTGTTGGTGTGAATGGAGAAAATAATCGGGTTGTGATCAGATGTGAGTTTTGGATCTGAAATGGGATGTGAGATATTTGTAATATTTTTATTAATGATTATGTCTATTGTAGAGGGTGTTTGATTATTGGATGGATAATGTGTTGGTGTGTCTGTGAATAATAGGATATTTTCTGTGGTGCTTAAGAATGAATGCAGGGTCCCCCCATTAGTATTATTCGTTTGGCAGTTCCACAGTTGATGCCTTGCGTTAAAGTCACCAATTATTAATAATTTGTTTCCTATGGATGTTAGCTTGTTTAGTTCATTTATTGTAAAATGGTTTCGGGGAGGGTTATAGACAGAAGCTATGATGGTATTATCTGCTAGTTGTATTATGGCATGTTCTAATGTACATCCGTCTATTGAATCGATCTCTTTAAAGTCGATAGTGTTTTTGATTAGTATTGCAACTCCGCCACCCAGTCCATTTTGGTCTCTACGATCCTTCCTTACTACTGTGTAGCCTGGTATTTTTAGTTTTTTCCCTACTTTAAGTTTTGTTTCATTTAATAGCATAATATCTATTTTTCTATACTTAATATAATTTTTAAGGTGTTCTATTTTGTTTGATACACCATTTGCATTCCAACTACAAATATTGATTTTAAATAGCATAATTATTAATATTAGTGTTTACAAAGTTAATCATTATTAAGAATTTATTATTTTTATCAGTTGTGTCTTTTAATAATGTATTAAGGTCTTTTATTGCTCTAAGCATTTCACTTATATTACACATGTTATTTAGATTTTTAATTTCGTTTATGAGTTCCATAAATTGGGTACTGCCTACCTGGTTTTGTTGTTCGGTTTCTTTGTTCGTGATTGTCTTTGACCATATTGAGGTTAATGGAGTTTCTGGAGTTTCTTTGGGTGGTATTTCTCTGTGTGTCATTGTGGGGAAATTTTCTTTGTCCATTTGGGGAGGAGGGATTCTTTTGTTTGCTTTGTTTTTTCTTGTTTCTTCATGTGGTTGTTTTTTTAAGCTGTTTAGTTTTTCCAGGTAGATGGGGCAGGTAGTACTGCTCGCTAGGTGGGCCTGGCCACAATTAGCACATTTAGGGGGGGTATCTCTTGGGTATTTACAATCCCTAGACAGGTGCCCTTCTCCACATTTCAGGCACTTGGGGGGCATAAAACAATTAGTAGTTCCATGTAGGTGGCGTTGGCAGCGGTGGCATTGCATTATGAGTCTTTTGTTATTATTGGCCTTCGATCAGGGTTTGGCACGAAGGACTCATACCAAATTAATTAAATATAAATTTCCACCGTATCTAATCAAACTAATACACTCATATTTGCAAAACAGACAATATAGAGTCAAAATCAACAACTCCCATTCTAATCTAAAAACTATTAACGCAGGGTTCCCGAGGATCTGTATTAGGCCTAAACCGTTCATTCTTTTTGTCAACGATATCCCACAAATAAAAGCAACACACGAATCTGGCACTCTACGCGGATGACAACGGCGGTATTCGCCTAGATCATTCAATGCTGGAGTGGCAAATCAGCAGAATCAAATCCACATTGATCAAATAGTAAATTATTTCAAAAAATGGAAAATCAATCTAAATTCATCTAAAACAGAAAACATACTATTCACTAAAAAATACACAAACAATAGAATAATAGAGCAACTGAAAGTAGACGGACAGATAATCCCCGTTAAAAATACAACCAAATATTTGGGCATCCATCTAGACAGCAGACTAACCTTCAAAGAACACATCAAAAACTCACTAAGAAAGAGCTATGGAAATATGAGAAATCTTTTTCCGCTTCTATCTCGGAATTCTTGCCTTTCACTCAAAAATAAAAAACTCCTATATAAAACAATTCTTAGACCTGCACTCACGTATGCTGCTCCAGCGTGGTGCCACACCAGCAAAACTACACAGAAACCCCTACAAACATTCCAAAACAATTGCTTGCGATTAATATTAGATCGCAACACATCCACTTCAAACAAACAACTACACAAATTAGCAGAGATAGAAACAATTAATGAACATATAATCAAAATTTCAAAATCATTTTATACAAACCAACTAAAATACAATAAACTCACCAATACAATTAAAAAAACAATAGAAAATAGCTTTGGCAGCAAAAAGAAGTATATAAACATCTATAGAAAAATAGGCGTAATAAACTGAAATCAATTAAAATCAACACCTAACCGACTACCAAAAGCAGGGTTTTTATTTGTCTAGAATCTTTCCCTGCATATAAAATAAAATTAAAATAAAATTAAATATGTAAATATTTATATTAAGGATAATTAAAAAATTGTATAATAAACCTAATTATACTCATATTTGTAAACATTATTAAATATTAAGAACAAAATTAAAATATATTAGTAGTGTAAGCTCATTGGGCAGGAAACTATTTATAAGGAACAATTAAAAAACATTTGTAAATTTCATATAATCATGTATATCTGTTGTACTTGTAATGTATTGATTTACAATGTTGAATCTGTAAATATTAAATTTATAAATAAAACTTTAAAAATAAAAAAAAAAAAAAAAAGATTCTAGGCAAGAGCGTAATTTTTTTAGAGAAATTTCTCTAAGCGTTGTTACAAATTAATCTAGATGAATATTATATAGTATGATGAGGATTGCAGAAATTTTTTCGTATTAGTATTAGGTTGATGCATAATTATGGAACGTTTGTATTGGCGCGTTTTTCTTTAGCCAAAAATGGCGTTTTGTTTATTTTTTTATAAAAACTATCTTCTCTATTTATAGTTAATAAAAATGCGTGTCGAAAACCATTTTAATATTCGTCATATTATGCTCTACCACTACGAGAAAGGATGGTAGGCAGCACAGTGATTTCGCGATCTCAACGAACTTTTTGGCGAAGGAACAATTACTGATAGTGCAGTACCGAAGTGGTTTGCCCGTTTCAAAATCAGGTGACACTAGTTTGGAGGATAAAGAAGGGAAGAAGTCGGCCATCGGATTTTGATGATCAGGCACTTCTGACAGCCGTGGAAGAGGATGAAAGCCTTACAACACGATGCTGGCTGCAGACTTCAACAACAACATCCTGGACAAAAACGGCAAGCGGCAATTCAACATAAACAGTGACGTCTACCTGGCACAGCTTGACCGTCTTCACGGTGCAATCGAGGCGAAAAGACCGCGCAAAAAAAAAAAATTCTTTACAATTTCTCGATATATGGGACTTTGAGAATATTTAAAAGAGACCCATATTTTCTAGAAGAACTCAAGTTACTAAGGAACTACTTGTATTTGAATAATTTACACACATTTAACACATTTACAGAGCTGGGCACAACATCGTTAATCCGTTAATCGTTTATTAACGAAGTTAACAAATTGCTTAACGATTTAACTTTTAAGTTAAACTAAAAAAATGGCATAAAGAAAGAGAATCAAACGAAAAAGGATAATGTTAGCATTAGTGGAATTTGCAATAATGAAGAAGAAGATTTTTTCAGCAGTGTTATTTAGACTGAAGAAAGGGCCAAAGGCCACAAATCTCTGGAAAACAAAGCTCAGAATTTGGTCAGAAGTTGGCTGGACTCAAAGTCAAAAAACTTTTACAGATGCTGCATTTCTAGGAGAACCGGTTTTAATAGAATTGTTTATTAAATATAACACTGCTATTCCGTCTAGCGCTGCAGTTGAACGCCTTTTTTCTACAGGAAAAGATGTTTTACGGGCAAAACGATCATCGCTGTCGGATGACAATTTTAATATGGTAATGTTTATGAAGAGAAACATGCACCTAATGCAAAATCATCAATGATTATCAATAACTGATTGCTGTTTTTTGCAATAGGTGCATATGTTTCTGTGTTTTCTTCCTAAAAGCATTAAATACTTAATTTAACTAAATTATTTGTTTTATTTACCTCTGTACCACTGTACCAAAGCCAAGCCTCATCTATTATCTTTAATATACATATAGGTAATGCTTAAACATCAGTACAACTTTTAGGTGGTTAACTTTTAACGGATAACTTTAACTTGCGTTAAATTTGTGAAAAGTCAACGCTTTAACGATTATCGAAGTTAACTTTTTGAGTAGCGGATTAACGATTAACGAAGTTAACTTTCGAATTAACTGTGCCCAGCTCTATACATTTAATTTATCTTTATAATAAAACACTTATTAAAAAACATTTTTGGAGATTTATTTACATTTCTAGAGAATAATAATAGGATTAGTTAAGAAGTTAAGATACCTGAAATGGCATTTTTTTTCTGCACATGATTGATAGTTATAGTGGCGATTCCAGTCACTTCATTTTTTTCCAAATCGATAGTACCGCCAGGAAATTTATCCATCCTCTCTAATATTTCTTTTTTTGATAGTTCAGGACCAGAATAATAATTCTTCAAAGAAGCCATTTTCGAAAACTTCGTCAGCTTATTCAACACTGAAAAAAACACAATTTATTTAATATTTAAAAAATACAAATTTTAGTGTGTTTAAAATTAGGTTGAGAAGTATTACAGGGTAGGGGATAAAGATCTTCCATATTTTGAAGAGGTATAAAAAATGAAGAAATATAACTAGAAAAAAACTGAATATATTTTTGAAAAGAACATAAAATAAATTTTTTAAATGTGTTTTAAACATTAATAGACAAAAAAAAGGGGGGGGGGGGTCAAAAATGAAAATTCTAGCCCATTAGACCAAACTCAACCAAATTTTTTAACATATTCTGTGGGCCCCAAAAAGACTAGAAATGTAAAAACTATAACCACCTAAGATAGAGGGGAGGGTCAAAAATCAAAATTCTAGCCCTTTTGACCAAATTTTGGAGTACATATTCTGTGAACCCCCAGAAGGCTAGAAATACAAAAACTAACCAAATTTTGTATACATAGTTTGGTCGAAAGGGCAAGAATGAAAAGCTTATCGAGTCTTGAAAAATAATTCACTTTTTTCTCTACTTTTGAATAAAGAAAACAAAGTTTCATTCGAAAGAGTTAAACACTCTTTTAAATGGAGGGGTGAACCGCGACGTAATATGATGTACACCTACTTCCACTTGTACTTCCAAATATTTCCAAGTACTTCCAAAATACTTCCAAAGAGGTGTACACTTCAGATTAAGGTTGTATATTTAGGACCAGTTGTATGTAAAAGTTGACAAAGAGTAAAACCTTAGAATTCACCTTGTGCCCGGCCGGATAGCCAAGCAGATGACCCACGTTCATCTGATTGGCCATCCCGCCGGGCACAAGGCGAATTCTAAGGTTTTACACTTTGTCAACTTTTACAAAGACTTTACCAACCGACATACAACTGGCCCTTAGGGTTCTAGGTGAAATTGTCTTAGATTCTTTAGTAAAGGAATGAATAATCGAGGGATTCCTATAGTTACATCAATAAGGATTAATTTTCATTTGATAAGTTAATCTCAAAGTTTTAATCCAAATTATTTGATGCAATAAATTATCGTGAAATGTACTTTAATGATAATTTATTTCTTTAAAAGCTAATCTGGTCGAGATGTTTTCTAAAGTTCAATACATACTTAAATATAATTAGAAAATCGTTAATTTATCATCAGTTCAAATCATTTTCTAAGATAAGTGTTCATAAATTATTTATTTAAATATCAATGTTAAATTAAAAATAAATAAAATTGAAAAGAAATATATCCATAAAATTGTATATTTCTTTATTAATAAATCCTTATATTTCTGTTTCAGTGGATTCACTGAAGCTTTATCATGCTAATACTATAGACTCTAACTTATATTTTTAATTGTGTATTTTATTTTTTGTAATCTATATTTTGTATTTTATATTTTGTTTTTTGTATTTTTATATCTAATTTGTATTTTATTTTTCATTATATTGTTAATCTCTATATTTGTCAGTTTCTTTTTTTTTTTTGAATGTACACTATAAGGGTCTACTCTGACCTATGTACATAACATCATTAATAAATAAAAATAAATAAAATGTCAGAAAGGAGAAAGGTTGTCACTTCTTCACTGTAATCGAACCCATGTGCCAAATACGCAATTCGGACCATCAGCAATACTTTGAGACCAACTAGCTTCGAGGTATAAAACCAACTAGGTACTAAATTTCAGAGATATCTTGATCAACATTAATTCATTCTTTAAAGGAGACAATAAAGTGTGTCTTCTGCTGGAATAATCGGTGTCCAACCACTGTCCTGAACGTCTCCTGTTGTCGTAGAGGATCTACTTTTCATCACTCGTGACGATCCGATCCAAAGGAGTCGTTTTGGTTGCGCAAAAGCAAAGAAGAACAGACCTCGAAACGTGACAATTTCAGTCGATCATTTATATCGTGGGGCACCCACTTTTCGAGCTTTTTGACCTTTCTAATACGTTTTAAACCATCAAAAACCGCATGGGAGCTGACGCCCAGTTCTTCCGCCATCCCACGCACCGTTTGTGATGGTTTTTATAATGATGGTGATGGTTTTTATAATGATACTGATCTGGACTAAAAAAAAAGAGCCTGGGCTGAAACATGTTCATCAAAAGCAAAAATTTACGATGAAGATGTTTATAATTCTAATTTTAAATAACTAGTTTTTTATATAAGGAGTACATAGTTTTGTCTCAAAAGGATTGCCAATTACCAGGATAGCGTTTCCTGGTACTTACCTTGAGAAGGACAGCCCTTCTAACATAACTTAGAAACAAACTTATCTAAAAATATATTTGATAAGCATTCGTGTAAATACTAATTTCGAAATTAGAAATCTATGTATTTGCGAGTCAAAAATAAAATTTTGAAAAAATTGTAGAATTTACCTTCTCTAACAAATTCGTTAAGAGGGGTTTTAGTAAATGTTGACGTAATCGTAATGTGCTCAGAATATTCTCATAGCCAAAAACAACCGATCAATTAAAGATCGGTGCGCAAACGATTGAAATCGGTGACAGTCCGTCAAAACTGACAAAAAAAACCGCAGAACTGCAGGCAGGCAGGCAGGCGCCATCTATTTAGTTGCTCTGACCAGAGAGTATGCTCTGACGAAAGAACATTGACGTCAGCCCGGCAGCTTTTCAAATGCAAAAAACGGAACCCAAAGAAAAAGGGCGTCGGGGATCCAGGGGCTTATTAAAAATAAAATCAGAAAGAGTGATTTTCTGCATGAGGGACCCAGGGCCGTGCGGAGGATTTTTTCAGAATGATGCAAGTCTTCGAAATGCCGCCTCTTAAATGTTTTTTCTTTAAGGTAGTTGTTTCGCGACAATACTAGCAAAAAGTTAATGCTAGACAGACAATAAGAATTCATAATTCATAAGCCCACAACTTTTTGCTGTTTATGTACCACTACTAGCCAATCCCGTGCTCTTTGATAAATCTGGCAACACTGTCCGAGCTAGTATATATTGTATTATCATAGAAATTTCAGATAAAGTACATTATAAAGGGAGATTTATAAAACAAAAAGTTCTTAATAAGCGATTGAAAGCTGTTGCGACAATGGCTGAGAATAAAAAAACATCAAAAAAATTACTAAGGTTAACCCACTTTTTAGAGTTAAATAAATGCGTTGTTGCCAGCTTTTTTTAGTGTAAATTTTTCATTATACATTTTTCATTATTTATTCATTATTATCTCAGAAACTGTGTTGTAACTATGAATTAAAATTTTCTTAAAAAATGTATTAGTTATTGCGTTTAATGTTGGTTTAGTTTTTTATAACAATGGTATGAAGAGTTTCTTAATTATAAATAATTAAATATGTATGTAAACTTGCAAACTATGTGGCTCTCATCTGTGGAGGGGTGCCTCCAAGCATTCTCTTGCTACACTGGATGCGATTCAGAAGCGAGCAATTAAACTAATAGGAGACCCGGCCCTAACCAACTCACTCGACTCCATGGCTCACCAAAGAACCGTTTCTGCCCTTTACCTGTACTACAGATACTATCACGGTGTCTGTTCAGTCGAGCTGAAATCAATTATCCCCCCTTCGCTGTCAAATTGGTTAAAAGTCTTGAAAAGTCATGAAACTGTATTAGATGAAGGAGGTATCAGCAAAGTTGGATGCGCTGGGTTCAATAAAACACCCTGAATAAAACGTTTCAGCCTGAATTTATTTGGCCATCTTCAGTTAATTGGGAGTTATACACAAAATGCGGTACACATATGTGATCGAACCAAGCCTTGTCAAAAATAAAAATTGTAGCTTCATGCGAATTTATAACGTGTCTGCGCCCAAAAGTTTAGAATGAATGTAATGTAATTATTGAATGAGACAATAAAAAAGTGTCTTCTGGTGGAATTATAAATTTTATTTATAACCTGACTATAGTTTCGAGCATGTCTAAATCTCACTCTCCATTCATACATTAATTCCTGTGAATCAATTGTTAATAGACTGATGAAGAGGGCAAAGCCCTCGAAACTATAGTCAGGTTATAAATAAAATGTATAATTCCAGCAGAAAGACACGATCTTTTATTGTCTCCTTCAATATATAAAAATGCTGTTACCCTCAGCAAAAAACTTTCAATGTAATGTAATTACATTCATTCTAAACCTTTGGGCCCAGGTACGTTATAAATTTGCATGAAGCTACAATTTTTATTTTTGTCAAGGCTTGGTTCGATCACATATATGTATACCGCATTTTGTGCATATCTCCCAATTAACTGAAGATGACCAAATAAATTCAGACCGAAATGTTTTATTCAGGGTGTTTTATTGAACCCAGCGCATCCAACTTTGGTACCTCCTTCATCTAATACAGTTTCATCACAGCCACGAACTCTAACAACACTTTCTATCTTATCCTTTATATTTAATAATGTTCTACTTAATCTTGCCATAAGAAATAAATAAATAACTTATTAAAAAAAATATGTGTAGGTATTACTTTTATTATCATACACATATGTCATTACTAGGATCTTGCTATTTTGTGAGATAATTGAGGACGGGCATAATAATTTTTGTTTTGACTTAAATCCCATTTTAATATCTTTAGGATTTTAGACTGAATTTTTTAGTCCCTCTCGTCCCATGTGATTTTTATTTTTCAACTAGCAGAATTTCATAACTCATTTCAAAACCTAACCTCTCTTTTGTATGTAAAGTGAGTTTCGTTCAACTCGATTCGTTTAGCCCAAAGTTTTTAAGGGACCAATCAACCACGTTAAACTAGGGATTGCTGCACGAGTACTGCTTGGCCGTGTTGTGTGATTTTTTTATAAGCTATTAAATTCTAAATTCATTTGCCTGTCTTACTTAGAAAATCTATTTGTCGACCACCAGAAAGACAATGCTAGTGCAGGTGCAATTTAAAAGAAAACAATTCTTTCATTCATTCCTTCAAATTGGCGGGTGCAAGGCTTTGGGAATGAACTTCCATCCAAATTTCATGCAAACCGACTCTTGGCGCTCTCAGGTCTTTGTTTTTTATGGATCCCAATAACTGATACTCCTTACTTTTATTTCCTTTTTATGTATTTATCTTTCTTTACTTTTTTCGCCTTCTAAATTTTTGTATTGGTATAAACTCTTTTAACAATTTTGCAAATTATTTTAACTAAAGGTGGTTAATTTACAACCTCCGTACTACACCCTACAACCCTCATTCATATACCATAGCAGCATCATGAGCCCGAGTTTTCCATTATAAAAATTGGAATGTTTTTATGAGATTCAAAATTTACAACTCTTATTTTTTTCTTAAGCCGCGGCGCCCCCTTTGCCGCGACGCCCAGGACCCCCGTACATTATATTTTATTAAGGACGTTCCCTAATAAATCGATTTTCTTGCAATCCTTTTAAAACTTTGAATACACATATTTATAGTTATCCTTTATACATGGAATTTTTTGCACTGGTCCTTGCGGCACTAAATTTATAAGTATTGGCCATTGAAATTTGCATATTTAACACGCGAACCCTATCCCCGATTGATGTTAAAGCGACTATTTCATTAAATAACAATCGTAATTATCTTGAAATTATTTTGAAAAACTGATAATCATTAACTAAAAAACTTCTGCAGCTGGTGCATTTGAGACTTTTAGCTAATTATCTCAACCTAACTATACTTTGTAAAGGCCTCTTGCCGTCGAAAATAAAATAAAAAATAATAACTCGCAAGAGGAGGTCATTCCATTTCTTTGCTCGAGAGTGTATATTGTTCATAAATTTCGTTTTTCCACCAATCGATGCAGAAGTATTTAAATAATAATCTGTTTAAATAAATAAAATCCCTTCAGCACGACATAGACGAGCTGAAGAAATGGTGTCAAAATAACAAGCTCAGACTTAACATAGAAAAATGCCTCGTCATGTCCTTCTCACGATCACACAAGAAATTTCCAGTCTCATATTCATTGGGTGAGCAGCAGCTGCGAGTGGTTGCCTCGACGAAGGATCTTGGAGTGGTCATTGATAGTAAGCTTGACTTTAGGGAACACATTGACAGTATCATCTTGAGGGCTCGTCGTATGCTGGGTGTCGTCATCAGATCTGGGAAGGAATTCACTCCACACACGCTCAGTGTTTTGTTCAAAACTCTTGTCAGACCTATTTTGGAATACAATTCTGTCATCTGGGCACCCTATTTCGACTTGCATATCAACAGGTTGGAGAAAGTGCAGCGTATTTTCTGTAATTATATCAGAAGGACTAGCTTTCAAGACAAAAGTACAAATGATGTCTACGAACAACTTGATATCAAAAGCCTTATCGCTCGCAGACAAGTAACTGACCTGTCCTTCTTCTACAAAATTATTAATGGTCTTATTGATGCCCCCGAGCTGCTGGAGCAGTTCCATTTTACATGTCCTCGACCAGGCCTTAGACTCAATAGACTACTCGACTGTAAAAGATCCACGAAGAGCTACGTCCGCAATGGGCCTATTGATCGCATAGCTGACCTAGTTAATGACAATTGTGCAAATATAAACTTTTTTGGTGGTAACTATCAATCGTTCGTAAGGAATGTCGGGAGAGTTTTTCACCCTTTAGAAGTGGACTCATAGTGCTAACTTATTATCCTGATCTGCATTGATTATATATATATATATATATATATATATATATATGTGTTTTCTTTTGTTTTTTGTTACTAATTTATATGTAGTATAAAGCCAATTGGCGTTTAAAATAAATAAATAAATAAATAAATAAATATAAATTTCAAATCGTATTTGGCGCTCGAAAAATTCTCCCGTTCTGCCCTCTCTGCTTTGTCACTGTCAAACGATCCCACCATGACATTTGAATAAACATCACAAAAAATAGATAAATATAAATATCAAAGAAATAGGAAACTTTTCGCAAGAATTCTACTTGCAGGGTGAATGCTCTGAATGACCTTTCACCCTCACTATAATCTCAATTCTAGATCGATCATCGAAACGTGGCAAAGGGTATCGCATCGTCATTCCTCTACATTCATTCAGTTGTAAGCATTTCCTATATTCTTTTTTCTCTATCTATTTAATATATTAATTCATCTTACCTTGCAATAGCGGCCGCCGATAAATAATGAACATCTGATTCTCCAACCACTACGAAAGAATTGTGCAATTATTTAACACAAAGCCTGTTGGATCTATTAAAATGAATCTCGTCACAAATCTACTAATCTCTAGCTTGCTACTTGTGGGTAAGAATAAACTTCATTTGCAATTATAATTCACTGGCTTTTAACCCTTAGCTTTTGCTTTTCCAAAGAGAGATCATATCATTAAAATTTATCAAACAAAACATTTACTTTAATTTTAAATTGTTCAGATATTGGTATCAAATTATTTATTCTAAATTATACCTATTATATAACTATTATTATCATTTCCGTTCATAATTTTTATTAATTTGAATAATTGGAAAATAAGGACAAGTTTTTATGTGTGACTTTTTTATTCATCAGCCAACGTTTCGTCGACTTTGCCGACTTCAGGACTTCAAATAGTCATTCCACACATTCGTCTAAATTCTTTTTATCTTCGTTATCATTGAAGACCATCAGAAATACAAATTTCAAAAAATATTTGGCACATTCACATAAACAATTTTTCCTTCTATTCTTTATATTAATAATTACTTCACACTAGACAAAACAGAAATACATAGAATGAGGCAACACTGTTTTTTAAAACAATAGAATATAATTCTTTTTTTTATTGATCTTTACATTTAGAAATCTCAAAATTGTTTTAAAAAACAGTGTTGCCTCATTCTTTGTTTCTGTTTTGTCTACTGTAATTATTAATATAAAGAACTAGCTGTAAGGCCCGCCTTCGGTGGCCGTCTTGCTAGCCAGGAGGTTATGCCCCCTGGACCCCCACCCCGAGCCCCACCCAGCACCAGTGCCTCAAACCACTACCCCAACACTGCACCCCCCCGCTACGCTCCTGGACCCACACTCCGTACCATCCCCGCACACTACACCCCACCATGCCCTCTGGACACCCTCTGTACCACACCCACGCACCCCCATATGCTCTTTTGGACCCCCCAAACCACCAATCCACCACTGCACCCCACCCACCCCCAGCTTTTTTCATTTCTAGCCTTCTAGTGGCCCACAGATTATGTGTACTAAATTTGGTTGAGTTTGCTCAAATAGCAAGAATTTACATTTTTAACCCCCCCCCCCCCATTTTTGGGTGGTAAGTTTTTGCATTTCTAGCTCTCTAGAGGCCCACAGATTATGTATACAAAATTTGGTTGAGTTTTATCCGAGGTCAAGGATTTACATTTTCACCCTCCCCCTTTTTGGGTGGTTTTTGGAGGGATTTTTTTAAACAAAAGTCAGAAATCAGATCCACTACACCTTTGCTCATAAGAAAATTTGCTGTAGAGTTAATACTTTAGGAGTTATTTGATAATTTCCATTCATGCGCCCCTCCAAACCCTCTTTTTTTTTGGGGGGGGGATCAAAATATCAAAACGTTATAAACCTAAGTTAGAAGACATCTGATGCAAATATGAAATTTCATAATCCCTTCAGACGTTTTTACGGGAGATCGTGAGCAACTTTTCGCGGAACCCACGGAAACATACATACATACATATAGACAATGGTTACGAAGATAAAAAGAAAATTTAGACGAATGTGTGTGATGACTATTTGAAGCACTGAAGAAGTCGACGAAACGTTGGCTGATAAATAAAAAAGTCACACGTAAAAACTTGTCCTTATTTTTCCTATTATAAACTTTCAAACTATTATATAACTTTTTTCATTTAAAATATTACGTTTACATTTTTATGTATTTATTCTTAAGCGATGGGTTAACTCAGGGTAGGTTACTTACTTTTTAGTCGCGTGTGGTGTAATCTCAGAATCTCTTTATCTTAAATCGTAGTGGATTTTACTGATTTTAATGTTGAATTTTGACTTTACGTTAATCTTATATTATTCAAAAAATAAAATAAATAAACTGCAACGGATCGTTGCTAAACTTTATCCAAATTCATTTGAGATATTAATATGTTTATTCCTTTATTAATCATATATCACTGACTATTTGCAGTCCATGTTGACTTAAATAAATTATATTTAAAAAAAAAACTAAAAAACATGCTTCTAAAAAGTACAAAATAATGTAGGAATACTTAATCAAAAAGTGTGGGGCGCAGAAACTTTTAATTAATTTCGACAAAGTGCCCCACGCTTTTTGATTAAGTATTACATTATTTTGTACTTTTTAGAAGCATATTTCTTAGTTTTTTAAAATATAATTTATTTTTTTACTTTTAGTCTTAATTATTTTTATAGAGAAACGTTTTTGCGAAATTTAACAGAATAAAATATATTTACGAACATGAATTTAGGTCATTTATCAAAGATTTTAATAAATAGATATGTTTATATAGCATATAGGAGGGTCACAAGTTGATTTTGAGAAAAAATTCAATCTTTCTTTCTCAAAAAGATACTCATTTCTTTACACGAAATATATTTATTTTTATTATTTTTATATAATTTTTACTTTATCCAATGCGAAGCATGGGGAAAGTATTGTAATCGGTCTCGCGGCAAGCGCTACTTCCAAGGGTCCTCAGGTAAAGACTACGGAACCCATGGACTCAATTAAAGTCACAAATTGTAGTATTCAATTAGGTTGAATTTTAGCACGTGACGGTTTTGTTTTTAAATTGAGTTTACATAAATGTTTGCGGAATTTAACAGAACGAAAGTCACATTGATAGATACATAGATACATAGATAGATACATACAGGTGAAGCTAATATAAAGCATGTAATAACCATCGATTTTCATCTAATATTTGAGGAATAACAATTCTACATTGGATATTTGAAGTATCGCTTATTATTGGTAACCATTGCTGAAGGCATGAAGGAATCGACTTAAAATAAAAAATAACAATCGATTCTGATCTAATACTTGAGGAATAACCTTATTGCATTCCATTTTTGATGTTTTGGCTATTAATGGTAACCTCTACTGAAAACATGGAAGAATCGACTTAAAATCAAAAAGACTTGATTCTTTTATGGTAAACAACTCAACCTTGATACGAAAAACATTTGAAATTTTGCGTTTTTATTTTACCAGTAGTACGTATATAAATTATATAGTGGAGTTATATTTTATTTTTTTTTGTCAAGAAATCTCTTGATTGCATTTCGCTGAGCCTCACACCCCCAATAAGGTGCAGCCAGACGCCGTTCCTCCAAGAGAGACTGGTCGTAATTCAGGTTTCTTGTATTGAGTAGCATTTTCTTGACAGTGCCAATCATTTCTTGAGAACTTCCATGAATATGTTCCAGCAGCCATTGCTCTGCTTCTTGTTTTGGATTGACCCCAGGTAAAATTTCATCGACCATTCCAATTTCTAATGCCTCTCTGCTTTTATTGGTTGAGCTCGGGTTACGTGTTCGAAAGCTCTTTGCTTGCCTAAAAAGGGTAAGAACAAGATTATATTAAATTATTATATATAATTAAATAATTACTAAAGGCTTTAAGGTGGTAAATAAACATAAATAAATTAATATAATATATTTTAACACAAAAATTAAATAAATAAGACAACCAATCATTTGTAGTCAGACGTTTTATCAATTTTAATTCGACCTCTTCAGCAACATTTTACTTCGCCCCTGGAACCTGACCTGGCCTCTCTACGCTCCAAATGATTTTCACCTTTTAACACTTCGAATTCCCATAAAATTGAATTCTATCTTAACTGTTTTCTGTACGTTTGAGGAACGCTTCAAGGCCCCAGGTTGAAATAACTTAGAATTTTAAAATTGAATCCCCTTCTTTGTCTTTAATTTCGAATTCTCTTATAGTTATTATGATATAGCTGGACCCTCCTTCAGCCTCCTGTTATTCTTCACCACCAACACTATTCCACCCCTACCTCCGGCTACTATCAACCCCACCAACTCTATCCTCACCCCTTGGACCATCTCCCTTCCCCCACCTCCGATAATCCACAAAACCACTAACCCTATCCCCGCTCCCTGGACCCTCTCTCCCTTACCTTCGATCATTCTCCACTTTTTTAGTTTTTTAGGGGCCCACAGACTATTATATATTTATATATATACCCAATTTCGGGTGGTTAGTTATTTCTCCCCACCATTTCGGGTGGATGGTTTTTACATTTCTAGTCTTCTAGGGGGCCACCGATTATGTATACAAAATTTGATTAAGTTTGATCCAAAGACCTAGAATTTACATTTTTTGACCCCGCCCCAGTTAGGGTCGTTAGCTACCGCTCTCCTCGTTCCTATTAGCCTATTACTGTAGTCTTTGATAACAGGCAAAGAGCGTCGTTTTTGCCCTTCCCATTGTAATTTCTCACAATCCATGTTTATTCGAATGCTGACAAGCTCCAAATATAGAGCGAGCAAATCAGAACTAAATACTAGAGCTAGCGTCACCGCGCGGGTTGAAAAATCATAATTTCAAAGATCAAGGTTAAAAGAAAGATAGAGAGCGTAGATTGAAAAAGAATAGATCTCTCATTTTCCAGATATGCACCTAAATGTGCGCGCGTAGTATAATCTCACTCTATCCCTAGTAAATGCGATCCAAACTTGATTGCTTTAGCTGCTAGACTAGCTCCTCTTCGCTAATAGACTGAATAGCTCTAGTTTAAGGTGGTTGTCTTTATCGAATTTTTTGCTCACCTATAATATGGGCTAGCCTTGTAAATCCGCCCCACATTGGAACAATTTTCATTTTCATTTGAACAAATCCTATGCTGGCATTCGGAGTGCTGAGTCGAAAATCACAGCCCATGGCTAATTCAGATCCGCCTCCGAGGGCGAATTCTTCAATCAACGAGACTACCAGCATTGGCAGACGCTCCAAACGACATGTAATAGCCTGAAATCAGGGAAATCCATAGAAATATCAATGAATAAATTTAAGGCCATAAAAGATTAAGGATGAGAGGGATAAGAAATCAATGTTATTTATGCTATTGATTGTATATCTGTGTACTATGGGAAAACTAAACAGTACTTTGGCTGTAGAATAAAACAACAATATAATGTCAGGGAAAAGGATATGCCAGGCACGCCTTATCTTGACATGCTCATGATTTTGAATATACATTTAAATTTGATAAGTTGCTTGTACTGGATATGGAACACATATTAGTCAGAAGACTTCTAAAAGAGATAACAATTCAAACAACCTGTCAACTGATTCAACAAATTTAACCTCGATCTAAAGCTCAATTTCGAGATAGTCTGTCTGCCTGTCTCATTCTTTGACATAAGGCCTGAATTTTTTCTCAACAATTAAAGCATAGGTAATTGAATACTATTAATGACTTACTTTCATCAAACTTGTCATCGCAAATCCATCATTAGGGTTGCCAGATTCAAGAACAAAATGGAAATCTGCTCCTGATGTGAATTTTCCATCTTTCCCCATAAGGATGAGACCTTTTCCCGACTCCCAAGATTCCAATTCCTCAATTCTGTCGTGCAATTTTTTCATCATAGATCCTTAAAAACAAAACAAATGAAGAAAATTATATAACAGATTATTATTTAATTTAATTAGAGAAATAGAATTAGGAGTGAAAGTTAAGTCGTATGTTTATTGTAGTCCTTTCTTCCGCAGCATCTATTAGCGTTACCTACATAAATAGAGATAAAAATACACGAATAGACTATTTAGAAAAAAATAAATTCCATGTATAATAAAAGAGTTTATCGGAATGTCATGTTCAATCATTCAAAAACAGATTTTCCACGAAACGTCTGTTTTTCAAAGATTGAAAATGACGTTCTAATAAACTATTTTACTCTGAATTTGACCTGCACTAGCAAGCTCCTGCTCCATCATTTTGCCCAAAATTTTGACTTTAACTTGATTTTTATGCAAGGTGACCATGTTCTTACTAGACTCAAAGTAGAGCTAAAACAACAATAGGTGCTAAATTATATGAATATTGAGATTGTGAGAGATTTAGGCTAGTCAAATACTGTCGATTTTCAGTCGACGCAACAATTTAGTGGGGTTGGTTTGAAATCGTGATGCATTATCAATAGATAACTAACTCAAATTATCTAACTAAGCTCGATTTTTTTATCAAAAGTGCTTGTCAATCCCTGATTAAACAATCGAGTTGATCTGCAGTTGTGTTGTGTATGCACCTACATTAAACTTAATATATTTATGTCCATCAACTAAACTATCTCTCGACTGAAAATCGACTGTGTGTGCCTAAGCCTTACGGACATCTCGAAATTATAAGAACTCACGTTACTAAGGAACTCCTTGTTTTTGAATAATTTACACACATTTAATTTATCTTTATAATAAAACATGTTTGGAGATTTATTTAAATTTTTATAGAATAATAATAAGATTAGTTAAGAAGTTAAGATACCTGAAATGGCATTTTTTTTCTGCACATGATTGATAGTTATAGTGGCGATTCCAGTCTCTTCATTTTTTTCCAATTCTATAGTACCGCCAGGAAATTTATCCATTGTTTCTAAAAATTCTTCTTTTGATTGTTCAGGACCAGAATAATAATTCTTCAAAGAACCCATTTTCGAAAGCTTCGTCAGCCTATTCAACACTGAAAAAAACAAACAATTTATTTAATATTTAAAAAATACAAATTTTAGTGTGTTTAAAAATAGGTTGAGAGGATATATAATATACTAGCTCTTACTAACATTTACTTAAACTTCCGGTCTCCTTGCGAGCTCAGCACGGTGGACGTATCTAAGTACTAAATGAATTTAATAAATAAATAAGCAATTCATCATTAATTATATAACAAATATAAAAATGTCTATAGTTTTTATAAAAAATCTAATCAATAATGATAAGAGGCTCTCTTCTTTCATTCACGCAATGACTGGTTGCGACACAACATCGTCCTTTTTTAGACAAGGGAAAAAAAATTTATAAAGTTGGCCGTCGCAAATGAAGAAATTATTAAACTGATACAAGTGTTCAACCATAAAGACGCTCATCCAAACGACATGGAAGCTGGTCAAAAATTTGTATTAACTTTATACTTCGGAAACTATCACCAAGAAACCCTGAATGATCTTCGATTTAGACTTTTCGTCAGATCATTGAATAAACATAATTTTAATCTCGCCAGTTTGCCACCGATGGAAAACAGTGTACGTTACCACTGCTTGAGTACCATCAAGTGCAAGGTTTCAGGTGCAATGAGATGGACCCCCTCAAGTGGGGGTGTGAAATCTCAAAATGTTGACTACATCCTACCACTAGCGCAACGGAGCCAGCTCCGCAGTCTCTTCTCATTTACTAGTTGAAGGAGGAAGTATCAGCCAAAGATGGAATCACTGGGTTCAATAAAACACCTTTAATGAGACGTTTCGGCCTGAATTTTATTCAGTCAATTAGGAGTTATACACAAAATGCGGTACACATATGTGATCGAACCAAGCCTTGTCAAAAATAAAAATTCTTTTAGCTTCATGTGAATTTATAACGTGCCTGGACCCAAAAGTTTCAGAATGTCTCTTCTCATGTCTATATTTTGCAAATGTATGAAACGGTGCAGAGGTGCCTGCAGTTGCCGAATAGCAGGGATAAAATCTCCACAATCTGTTCACACTGTAAAGGACATTCATGTTTGAATGCCCAATACGAACTAGAATACAGATAACCAAGTACACTTATGGTATAATGTTGGAAAATATAATGTTGCTGTCACTGAAAGGAGAGAGAAATGGGAACTGAGTTATACTCACCCTTCAATAACTATTCAATACCCTGAAGAAGGGGAGAAAAAAGTCTCCGAAACGTCGGAAATGAATAAAATAAATAAAATTTATAGATTGTCTTTCATTGATAGCCTACCTAGATGACAATGTCGGGTGTGATGAACACTTTGTGGAACAATCCACGGTTTTGGAAGAAGAAGAGGATGAAGAACTTGGCACCTTACACCCGATTTGTCTGATTTTCTATTTTATTAAAATAATTATAATTCAATTTCGCAGTTTTTCGCAGTTTTTCTTTAATAAAATGACAGGAATCAAGTTTTTAGGAAGATTGTTTTTCATTTTATGAAGGAAACATTGCGATTTTTTGCAAAAAATTTCAGTTTTTCAAAACGTCAACCTCATTGCGGCACGGATTACCATATATCCAATTAAGATGAAACTTTGTTTGAATTCTAACAAATTTAATCTAGTTTAAAAATGTATAGAGTGGTCTTTGTCGAAAACGTGTTCCTTCATGGTCAAAATGGGAAAATATCAAAAAAAGTGCGAGTTTTTGGGAGATTTGGGAGTGCTGCCGAGGTGGAAAATTTGGATTTTTGCTTGAGGCCGAACGGTTGGTCGGAGAAAAAACCTAAATAATGAACTTTGTAGGAAATTTTATGAACTTTCATTTTGAATAGGAAGGTTATTTACGAAAAGTTGATAGTTTTCAAGTTATAAGCGAAAAACCGCCAAAAAATGAAAATTTTCACCTTTTTTTGCATTTTCTACAATGTTGCGTCACGAAATTTTGGTGGGAGACCTCAGATTTGGATTCAGCGCCCCAAAAAACATATATATGCAAAAAATCAGAACTATCCCAAAACTTTCCCCATAGGGAGCACAATTTGACTGGACTACAGTGGCAATGGAAGAAATTAATTGTTGGTGTAGTAAGATGATATTACCGATTTCCCAGGTAGATGTGGTATATCTGCAGCGGCTCGTTTGGCTTCAGTTAATGGCGTTCCAAGTGGTAGACGATGTGTTTGAGCCGGATGTAGATATCTTTGGCTCAATGCTTCTCTCTCCAATCAGGGCCGGATCACCAGTAGCATACTGACGAAGGAAGTATGAAACCCACTGGTTCGGATATTTCAATGTTTCCGTGGAATATACACTCAGTGATAGATGTAATAGAGTGTGTATACTAAGAGGGATAAGAGATTGTATGTGAGAGATATGAGATCTTGTTATGAGAGAGATGTGAGATAAGAGATGCAATTTCTTGTTCTGTTACAGTTTTTATAGATGTTCTCTCCCTTCATTCCTTCTCTATTGCCAAATTATATAATATGACATGAGATCAGTCTTCGATTGGTGCAGGTTATTTCTCCAAATTTTTATATAACGTCTGGCCAGTGGCGTAGCAAGGGGGGGGGGCATCATGCCCCGGGCGCTACTCACAAAGGGGCGCCAAATGGTCTGCAAAACAAAAAATTGCTGGATAATTTTTATTTTTATTATAATTGATTTCTGGAAAATATAAAGTATTTTAAATTTCTAGTGCCAGTGTAATATAATAAATGTTAATTCGTAAATAAAAAGGAAAAAAAGGAACAATCTAAATCAAACTGTAATAATATATTAATAATAGAAATGGCACGAAATGGGATATTGATACAACAATACGTGTAAGAAGACGCCGCAAAATGCCCGGAGAATTGGCTAGAGATGTTGGTCTTTCCGCAGAAAGTGAAATTTCTCGCGTTATGAAAAGCGTTCTTGATCGTCTCCAACAAGAAATATGTACACGATTTACACGATTAAGTGACCTTAATTTCAAATTTGGATTTCTACTAGACGTTGAAAGATCGCCTAAGTGACCTAGCATATTTAAGTGTGGAAAGAGAAAAATTTGAAATGATCAACTTTTATTAGTTGAATAAAAGATTTCACTGTCGATGGTAACAGAATTGTTTTTATTTTAGGTTAAAAATAAAATAAAATGAGAGAGTCTTCTGTTTTTTAAATAAAATAATTTTTAATTATTTCTAGAGACTATAGTTTCGAAGGCATTGCCTTCATCATCAGTCTATCACAAATATTTCAAATTAGTTACAAATTAAGATTTATACATAGAAAATTTTGAAAAATATATAATGTCTTTTTCTTCATGTTTCTTCTTGGGAGATTAGAATATAACTGGCTCAATATCTGGGTTGCTCTTTTGTTTAGGCATTTTCTAATGAGTTTTACCTGAATGAATGGAATGTTTTTAAAAAAGGGTCATTGATAATTTCTAGTTTTTCATTTAAAGATTCAATTGGGCTTTTTTCCAAGGATTTTAAAATTTCAATGGATTCTTTTAAAGAAAGAATTAAGGGGTCATTGACTTCTTTGATCAATTTAATTTTGGATTGATCTGGAAAACTATGATTGTTAGCATTTAAATGCTCTGCAAATGCATAATTTTCATATTTTAATTTGTAGGCTCTCTTGTGTTCATTGATCCTAATGGATAAATTTCTTTCCGTTTTTCCTATATAAGTTGCATTGCAATCTTGGCATGTCAATTTATATACACCGGATTTTTTCATTTTTCGGAATTTTATCTTTAATTTGACTTAATTCACTTCCTAATGTATATGGTGATCTAAAGATTGTCGCGTACCCTAAAGATTTTAATTTATGCTTTATTTTTTCGGACATCTTACCATAATATGGTAATATTAGTTTTGGCAGATCGTTAATTTGGGAATTTTGTGAATAGATTAAATTTAAATTTGATTTTTGAATTTTACCTTTTAATATTTGATCTATTAAATTGCTTTCATAACCATTATTTATAGCTATTTCTTTGATTATCTCTAGTTCTGTTAAAATGCTCTTTCTTTAATGGGATACTATTTAAACGGTGGATCATTGAATGGAATGCTGCCAATTTATGTGACATTGGTCGACAAGCCATGTTGTGAATTACGGTATCTGTAGATGTATCTTTCCTATAAATTTCGAATGTGTGTTTATTTTACATCAACTTTGATGATATTATTGATAAATTTGCTTCATCAAAAGCAAGGAAAATTTATACATAGTAATTAGTTTTATTAATGTATTATAATCATATTATTATTAAATATATGTATCTCCTTAGAGATAATAAATATTTACTTTTTTATTGTTTTAAAACTGCGTGTTTTTAAAATATTTCTTTATAAATATGTAAAATAAATAATAGGTATCTTTTGAACTAATTCTAGATGATCATATACATTTCAAAATCTAGTCTTGTTTTCTCAACTACATTTTTTGTCTCAAATTTAAAGCCTAGCTTGAGCCTATGACTTTATTTATTTATTAATTTGCGAGTATATTTTACATATAATATATGGTTTTCGAATTGAGGGGGGGGGGGCTAAAAAGGTATTATGCCCCGGGCGCGAGTTAAGCTTGCTACGCCACTTCGTCTGCCGTTTTTATTTGTTCTTATATTTTCTATATATTTTAATCCATTCGTTCTTTGCACTTGTTTAAAGTTGTATTTTAATTCCTTTTATTTATTGAACCTCGTCTTTCTCAAATATAATAGTTTATTTAATTTTACTAATAATTTGTTTGATTTTAATGATAATTTATCTTTTTATTTATTTATTTTCATTTTTGTTAAGGGAGAATGGTGTGGGTTCTTGGTGAAACATTTTAAATAAAGTAAAGTATATATAATATATAATAATGTTAAATTTGAAAAATTACGAAAAATTCTATAAATCCATATTCGATGAAATTTGCAAAAAAAAATCGATGATTAAAACTAAAATTTAAAAAAATGAATGGTGCTTTTTGGACATCATCCCCATGTTGAAAAGTAATAGGCGAAATCATATGAATTCGTAAATTTTCTGGATAATTTCTTGATTCTGTTTAACTTGAAGTTGTCGAATTGTAATGCTATTTATAAGAACATAAACTAAAAAAATTAATTCGTTAATTTTCGGGACAATTTCTTGATTCCTTGAAGATGTCAAAACTCGGCATGCAAATTTTGAAGATGTTCGAGAGGGGGGTGAGCTACTATATAACAGGCAACTAGGGAGTATAATAGGGTGACCACTGACCCGAATTTTCTGACCCTAATTCTAGCAGTGTGTCTCGCATTAGAAGGGGTCCCTGAGAAGTGAGAATGCTCTGGTCCTGCCTCCCGGGGCCAATTAAGTATGTAAAATTAAAAAAAAAAAAAGTATATATTTTATTAGAATATATAAATATATATCAATTTATGAATTTTTTAGCTATTATGTTTAATTGAATATTTTTTCTTTGCAGGCTTACATGCTGATAAACCGGAACCACCTGCCTTTAGCACCAAATATATCGTACAAGGAACTTTATATATACCATTTGCGGAAATACGGGAACCTTTTTATGCATGGTATGATCAAGAAGCTGGCGCTAGTCGAATTGATTATTATGGAGGTAATGGATATTTAACAAATCCAGGTTTAAATATATTTTCCTGGTGTTTTTAATTTATTTTTATTTTATAGTAAACTAGCTGCAAGGCACGCCCTCTGGACTCCCAATCCACGAACCCCACCCTCATACCCCACTCTCACCCCCCGAACACCACCCGGCACCTCCCACCCCCACACCCGTGCCCAAACACTGCCCCCACCCCGCACCACCCCACTACGCCTCTGCACCCTCACCTAAACCCTCCACTCCACCATGCACCCCCCGGACCCCGTGCCCTCCACCCCCGCACCCAGTTTTTTTCATTTCTAGCCTTCTAGTGACCCACAGATTATATATACAAAATTTGGTTAAGTTGGCTCTAAGGGTAAGAATTTTCATTTTTTGATCCCCCTCCCCCCATTTTGGGTGGTTAGTTTTTGCATTTCTAGCCTTCTAGTGACCCATAGATTATGTATACAAAATTTGGTTGAGTTTGGTCAAAGAACAAGAATTTTCATATTTTGACCCTCCCCCTTTTTGGGTTGTTTTTTGGGCGAATTTTTTAAACAAAAGTTGTCAGCAATCACATCCCCTTCAACTTTGCTCATAATAAAATTTGCCGTAGAGTTAATAGTTTAGGAGTTATTTGATAATTTGCATTCGTGTGCCCCCCCTCCCCCAAACCCCCTTCTGGGGTCAAAATATCAAAACGTTATATAGCTAAAAACTTAAGTTAGAAGACATCTGATGTAAATATGAAATTTCATAATAATCCCTTCAGCCGTTTTTACGTGAATCGTGAGCAACTTTTCGGAAACGACGGAAACATACAGACAGGAATTTTGTTGAGGGTGTTTTCGTTCATAACTTTGCTTGAAACGCGTGCAACCAAAATTTGGCGTGATTTGGACCAATGTACAGACAAACCCTTAATTTTATATATATAGATAGCTATAATATGGTTTAAATTTTCTTAAGAATGTAAACAAAAAATTAACTTACTTTGGATGCAATTCAGAGCCGAGCTATCATACTGATACTGATACTGATAGGAGATTCAGCATTAACTAGTGCTTTCGACTGCGCTTTCCCTGGCACCATCGTAGAACCGTCTCCGCACTTTCCCTTTTTACTTTACCATACAGGGTATGGTCAAGTATTGTAATCGTGCATGAAAAAGTGGTTTATTTCCTTCTTTTTTTCGAAATATCTCAAAAACGGCTGAAACTATTTTGATTAAAAAAATTGAGCTAAACCATGGCATTTCGCTCTACAAAAAAGCTCTAATAAGTGAACATCGAAAAAATTATATTTTTCGAGATAATAATTGTTTTGTCAAAATGTCTGTTAGTCTGTCCGTCTGGTTGTCCGTTAGTCTGTGCGTTACCAAATGTTTGTGGACGAGCTAGCTCAAAAACTAGGGTGAATATCAAAACAAAATAATACATGTAGTTTTGGTCCTTTGGGATTAAGAGCTGATTAGATTTTGGTGCATATCGACCCAAAATTAAAGGGGGGGGGGGGCAAAAATTAAAGATCTACGCCGTTTGAGCAAACTCAACCAAATTTTGTATACATAATCAGTGCGACGCCAGAAGTCTAAAAATGCAAAAACTAACCGCCCAAAATTGGTGGGGGGAAGGTCAAAAAATGAAAATATAGGCTCTTTACTTTTTACTTTTTTAAAATTTACGTGTTGAAACACCATGCCTTCTGATGAAAATATCTAATTAAAAATGACAGATCTAAGGGGTTTCAGCCAAAAATTATCTACAGATTACCAACCCAACTCCAAACCATCAATTTTTCAATCACTTTATTTCACAAACCAATATCCTTTATCAAATTTGTATAAAGAATGTAGCATAAAATATAAATGCAATCGATGTCATCTACTTGCTGCAAATAAACATACACCTATATATAAATGAATATATATTTTGAAACAATTTATTGATTGTTTTTAATTAAATTCTTTTATAAATCAATCTGAAAACGTTTATTAAAAATCAAAACATTTCCCTTTATCAATGGAAATTTGTAAGGAAATATAAATCATATTATATGTAAACTATTTTATTTATTTATATTATATCCATTTATATATAGGTGTATCACAAAGAGAAACAAAGAGGTTGTCCTCTGCTTGATGCAAATAAACATACACACATATATATCGAGATGATATATCTGTATATATATATTATTTATTTGTTTGAGACTATAGTTTCGAAGACTTGGTCTTCATCATCAGTCTTTCTTCAATTATAAATGTTTTTCATGGAGTCAATATCATATGGATATTGAAAACTTGGTGTTCTTTCGTCACTGCTGGAGGGCTAGGAACTAATAAAGACATTCTATCTGGGCTCACATTCAAATATAACAATATGTTTCCCTTTCTCCTTTCTCCTTAGAAAGGCTGACAAAAGAAGGGTTTTTCCTTTTTTTTCTTTTATCTTTTGTTAGCAAACATCTTAAGCAGATTACTATTCGACAACTCAATCTGATTGTTCAAACAGAGTTTTGAATTTCTATTGAATGATTTCAAAATTTCTAAAGATTCGATTGCGCTAATTAATTTTGGGTTCTTTTCTCCTTTTATCAATCTAATACCTTCTGGGAAGGAGTGATTGTTTGAATTTAAATGTTCTGCAAAATAATTTTCGCACTTTTTATTTTTAAAGTCTCTTATGTGTTCATTTAATCGAATTTTCAGATTTCTCTCGGTCTTCCCTACATATATTGCTTCGCAATCTTTTCATTTCAAACTATAAACCCCTTCTTTTTCTATATTTGGTAATTTGTCTTTTTTATTTGAACCTAAATCTTTTCCTATAGTAATTGGAGTTTTGAATACTGTTTTGAACCCTAATTTTTTCATTTTTTGTTTTAATTTTTCCGAAATTTGTCCATAATATGGGAGAACTATTCTAGGATTTTCTTTTTCTTTTCATTCTTTTGTGAATATACTGATTCCAGGGTTAATTTTTCAATTTTTTTTTTTTTTTTTTTTATTTAACATTTGGTCTATATGTGTGTATGTTTATTTGCATCAAGCAGAGGACAACCTCTTTGTTTCTCTTTGTGAATCAACAACTCTGCTACTCTCGGCAAAACAAAAACTTTTCAATTATATAGGTGTATGTTTATTTAACTCTAGCAGAGGACAAAAATACTTTTGACAAGAAAATCTCTTCAAATGTCTAGATAATATAATGATTTTATTGGGAAGGTCCTATGCCTCAAAAGTATTCGTGTTAAAACACAAAGCCAGATAAAATTCATATAATGATTTTATCAGTATTAGTAGGAAATATTTATTTATTGCTTTACTTATTTTATTACTTATACATTTTTTTTAGGTATGGTTAAAACCTACCAGAAAAGAAATTATGGAGATTATGGAACCAGCATTAAAGTAGCACCAGTTACTACAGAAACAGAATTGAATTCTATTACCTGTTTACAAGTCAATGGATCTGAATCAAACACAGTTTTACCACAGTCGATTATTCCAGATATAAGCAATTTTAAGGTAAAATAATACAATTTCTTCATTTATACCTAAGGTTTTTATTATTTTTTTAAGCATTTTTTTCTATAATGATATTCTATTTTTTAAATTTTAAATATAATTTTATATCTACCATAATTTATATTTTTAATTCTTTTAAATTTAAATATTTATTAAGTGGATATCGATGAGGCAGTCCAAAAAGAAGAAGATAATTTACACTATCTTTTTATTCATAAAACCGACGTTTCGGAGGCTATTATTAAGTTTAACCCCAAAGATAAACTAGATGCGAAAACGCGGACTGGCACTGTCTACATGATTTAGTGCATGGTGGACGGTGTACTGGCGTGCAATGGAATATATATCGGCCAAACAAAACGCCACACTGGTGAGAGATTACGTGAACATGAGCTTTCGGTTTCAAAAACTATTAAAAATAACACAGCTTTAGCAATTCATGCCCAGGAAAAAAAGCATAATTTTAACTTCAACAATTGTAACATTTTATTCCAAGAGAATAATTATTTTAAAAGAAAAATCCTGGAAATGATAGCTATAAAAAATCTCTTGCCACGTGCCGTAAATTATAGAACGGACATAATATACCTGAGTATTTGTTGGGACGGCATAATTGGTGATCTAAAACTTGTATAGTTAAAATATAACAATGTAAATAGATAATATGTAAATAATTGTAAATAGTAAATTCGTAATTTTATTTTAGAGACTTGTCAACCCTTTTTAGGATTTATGATGAAAAAAAAAGAAAAAATAATAATGAAATAAAATAAATAAATAAATAATTTATAAAAAGTTTGTATATATATGTATAAAGTATAATTAAAGCAAAATACACATTGTTGTACTATATAAATAAATAATTATGCGCACAACCGCTTTGCGCAGAGTTTATCTGGGAGGGGATTTGGCTAATGATATATACTTATATCAAAAATTTTTTGCAAATCATTACTACATTATTATAATTCTGCTGAGAATGAAATACAAGATATTATTGTTACTGCCACTGAAAGAGGAGACAGAGGGGAATGTCGCATTGGATTTCCTTCACTGACTTTTCAAAGTGAGTAGAATATTATTGATTAAAAAATTGTATATAATTATATATTAATTGTATTTATATAAAAAAAAATTTTGTGATGATCTTGTTTGTAATGATGGCCAAATCCCATTTTAATTAATTACAGACCCTGAAGAAGGAGGGAATAGCCTCCGAAACGTCGGTTTTTATGAATAAAAAGATAGTGTAAATTATCTTCTTCTTTTTTTGGACTGCCTCATCGATATCCACTTAATTCACTTATCAGTCCGTCTCCAAAAAATACTCCAATTTTATTAAATATTTATTTAAAAATAATAAAAAATTTGTTTGTGAGCAAATTCGGAAATGTATTCATTTTTTAGATTTAATGTTGAATTTCTTAGCTTATTTTGCTTTACTAAGAAAAAAATAATAATATATATAAAAATTTTTAAGAAAAAAATAAAAACCATTTCAAAAATTAAGTGCAACAAATATAAAAATACACTAAAAGGTATAAAATAATTATTATCTTATTTAGTTACAACTAAACGACGAAATATTAACACGAAATTACTTTTTAAAAAGTCGGTGCCAAACAAACTATCCTATAAGCGAGCGTACCCGCCAAGCGTACTAAGTAAGATCCGTCGAGTGCGATTCATAAAAGGTATATGTTTGGCACCAACTTCAAAAGTAATTTCGTGTTAATATTTCGTCGTTTGGGTGTAACTAAATAAGATAATATTTTATACACTGTCGCTATATTTATTACTTAATTTTTTGAAGTCGGCTTTTATTTTTTTCTTAAAAATTTTATTTTCTCTTTTAGTGATGTTATTAATAGTGATTATATCATCAGAACTTGACAAATTAATATGACACCATCCTAAGACACCCCCTTTCGGATAAAAAAAGAACCATCGAAATCGGTTCATAAACAAAGAGGTTAGGTCTAAACAAACCTAAACAAACCTAATAAAAAGGTCACAATACCTATGAAAAAAATCGAAAAAAAATGGGAAAAATTTTCAAAATCGGTTGACAATTGGCGGAGATATGAGGTAACATAAGCACCAAAAAAAAAAAAAAAAAAAAAAAAATTCAATCGAATAGAAGAACATCCTCCTTTTGAAGTCGGTTAAAAACTTATTTTTTTAATCCGCGCACGAAATTGTGATTAATAAATAATTTTTGGAAAAGAAATTCTTTACATATTTACTAATCTTTTCCTTATCAAAATAGTACAAGGTCCACCATAATATATCCAATTAGAATTTTGGACAATGCGTTAATCCTATCATTTCTTATCAGAATTTCGATTAAGGACAGCCAAAAATAATCTTATAATTAGGATTAGTTTATTGTTGGCTTAACATTGACATGTTTCGTCCAAGTCTTCTAGCATTAAAATAATCTAAATTATAAGTTTTTTATTGCTTTTGATTATCTTTAATCAAAATTCGGGTATGAAATCTAAGTACCCTATATAAAATTAACTAGTAAATTATTTCTTTGATTTTTATATGTTAATTCTTTAATAATTTAATTATAGAGCTAAAGAGAGCGGTTCCCGCCATTTTATTGCCCATTCCGAACCGCCAGAGTTCTGTAACTCGTATACGCTAAAATACATTGGCTCCTTATGGAGCCTTCCCTCTAAATTACTCTATCGTCCTAGCATAGAGTAATATAGAGTGGAGGGCTCCATAAGGAGCTAATGTATTTGAGCGTATACGAGTTATAACGCTCTCTGGCGAGTCGAGGGAGAAACTATTAGGCATTAAAATGGCGGAAACCGCTCTCTTCGGAGCAAATTTTGGTGACATTATCAAGAGTAAAAAATCCGATTATATATATATAACATAAAGGGTATGTATCTTTTATCTATGACAAAGGATTTGAATGTTGTATGATCTTTAGATAGCTCTTAAGAACTAAGTGTTTTCGCCCTGGAGTCGCTAGAGAGCGCTTTTTCGATATACGGTAGCCTTCCACTCTATATTATTATTATTATTATTATGGGTCCTAGGTTTAAAAAAAAAACTAGATCCTAAGCGGATAATTGTTTGTATACATCATTCAAACCGCATCCTCTTAACCAATATCCGGACAATTTTTTTAAAAACACATATTTCCTTTTTTTTAAGTATGCCGGAACTGAACTTATCAATGGCTTGGAAGCTGAGAAATGGAGATTGGAAGAAGTTTTATACGAACGAAATAATAAATACACTATGTGGGTTCGGTATAAGGTGAGTGGATTATATCTATATATAAAAAATTAAGGTTTTGTCTGTACATTGCTCCAAATCACGCCAAATTTTGGTTGCACAGGTTTCAAGCAAAGTTATGAACGAAAACACCCTCAACAAAATCCCTGTCTGTCTGTCTGTTTCAGTGGTTTCCGAAAAGTTGCTCACGATTCACGTAAAAACAGCTTAAGGGATTATTATGAAATTTCATATTTACATCAGATGTCTTCTAACTTAGGTTTTGATATTTTGACCCCAGAAGGGGGTTTGGGGGGGCGCACGAATGAAAATTATCAAATAACTCCTAAACTATTATCTCTACGGCAAATTTTAAAATGAGCAAAGTTATAGGGGATGTGATTTCTGACTGGGGGCCTGGGTGGGTGGTGGGTGGGAGTGGGGGGGTGAGGGTGGGGTTCGAGGGCTGGGGGTCCAGGGGGCGTGCCGCTGGTTAGCAAGAGGACCGCCGAAGGCGGGCCTTGCAGCTAGTATATATAATTAATTTTGGGGGATCATGTACAGCCCCCCCCCCCCCAGGGTTGTCTGGCTCACTGTTACCCCCCTAAAAGTGCCTGGCTTAGTTATTTTTTAATTTAAAATCAACTTAACTGTCAAATAGTATTTGTTTAATTTTGAATCGAACACTTTTTTTTGGCGAACATTTTTTTACAACTTTTTCCTATGCGCAGTAGCAGCAGTACCCAGGTAGATCAGGAAAACAGCCGATTCCCTACTCATCTATGCTATTAATACCTTTAGGTGAAATATCTACTTGAATCAAACACTTCATGAAAAATGGGTCATGGGCTCTTGGACTAATAAATATTATTAGTTTAATATGTCCATTTTAAGTTTAGCTGTTTAATGTTGAAAGAATTTCTTCTCGAGAGTTAAGCTAACTGCTCTGAATAAAATTTGTCACTTGGGCGGACCCTCGAGGCAGAATATCTTCTGACATGAAATCAAACATATCTAATAATATCTTCGATCCCGCCTTTAAATTATAAAGCAATAATATTGTTTGTTTTAAAATAACTTCATTTTTCATTAAAATATATACCTACTACCAAGAACATTACATATTATAATTAAATTAAAGAATAAAGAAAACATTTATTATAGACAAAAGCATCACCCTGAATCTGAATCCGTGACCTGATTAATTGGGAGGTGTTCATATATAATTATATAATAATCCAATTCTAAAATTTATTTCATTAATCTAAAAAAGCAAATCATAATTACTTACCTAAAAACTCAAATTTCTTATAGATTGTAGTAGCATTAAGATCTCTAAAGAAAACCACTAGTGGTTGTCAATTACTAAATCCGAGGTGTTATAGATAATATTCTGTGTCAGATGTTATGGATTAAGGTAGTTCTTTCACAAATGCAAAAATTCAAGAAGTCTTTGAAACTTGGAATACCTATAAGTCATTAAAAGCCTTATAAACACACTGTTAAAATTTGAAGACGATTTATTACACCAAACATGAAATAATTGCAATTAAAAATGACATTTTTAACATAGGGTAGATAGGAAAGGGTGGGGATATGATCATTATTTTATTTTTTTTCATTGAAGGACTTTTACCATCTTGATGAAAAACTAATATTTGTTAGAATAATATATTCGGAGTAACTTAAAAAAAAATGAAATTATTTACCACGTAGTTTTGATAAAAAAAAAACAAACAAACATATTTTGGCGATTATTTTTAGTGGAGGGGATATAAGCACAATGGCTTGGAAACGATCCGGCAAGTATGTGTTTATTTATTATTTTATTTATTTATTTATTAATGATGTTATGTACATAGGTCAGAGTAGACCCTTATAGTGTACAATCAAAAAAAGAAAAAAAGAAACTGACAAATATAGAGATTAACAATATAAAGAAAAATGAAATATAAATTAGATACAAAAATACAAGAAACAGAACAAAACGTAAAAAAATACAAAATATAAAATACAAAATAGAAATACAAAGTATAAGTATATTACAAGATATAAATTACACAATATAAAATATAAGTTAGAGGCTATAGCATTAGCATGATAGGGCTTCAGTGAGTCCACGCAGAAAGCGGGCAGCAGAGGATGGTTGTCTTAGGGCAGAGGGCATTGAGTTCCACAGTCGTGGGGCTGTGATCTCAAATGACCTCGATCTGAGGGCAGTCTGGTGTCGCGGGCATACCAGGGCTCTTGATCTTATTGAAGGACCAGGGGTAAGTAGTTCCGCCAGGTAGGAGGGAGACCCTGATATAAGGACCCTATGGACAAACCTCAGGTACCTAAACTTTAGATAGTTAGGAAGGCTGAAGCCTAATACCTCTACTGCTTTCTCAGAAACATGATCCATATGGCCCAGGTCGTAGATGTATCTTATGCACGAATTAAGTGCAAGTATGTGTGTATCCATATAGAGATTTAGTGTGAGTGGACAGTCACGTTAAAAAAACATAACCTAAAATTTTAGTCCCGTTCATATTTATAGAGTGGTTACGAGGCTAAAACTTTTTGTGTGGATTGTCGCGAAAGAACCTCCTTAATACAACCATTCTGACAATGAATAAAAATTATCCATAACTCCTCCGATTTAATAGTTGACATCCTCTCGTGATTTCTTTTTAATTACTTATATATCAGATTATTAATTTATTAAATTTAATATTAAAATTTCAGAAAAATCAGATTCCTATTCCTGTTCGTTATGAGATGAGAGGATACAACTCTTTATTAGGATCTCATTATGACCATTACTATATGCAATATGAATGGTTTAATGCTGTCGCACCTGATCCTGAAGTGTTTGAACTTGATAATAGTAAGTATTTAGAATACATATAATAAATATTATGAAATATAATGTTTGGTTGCAGTTCTAATTATAAATGAGGTTTAAAAATGACATCAACAAACAAGGGATATTATCTTATTATATATATTAAACGAGAATTTCTTGTATGTATTATATTTATATATGGGCAGATCCATTACTTTTCTATGAAAGTGTGAGGGGGTGGGTCACCGATTTTCATCCCTATTTTTTCCTCGAAAGTACATCAGAAAACGAGATGATTCTGAAAATTTGAGCCCGATTCGATAAAATTTGGCCGCTGGAGAATTTTTTGAATTTTGAAAAAAGTCATTTTCAAACGTTTATATCTCATCTTCTATATAACTTAGAGACTTTGCGGCGGCATTCTTCTCTGTAAACCCTCTACTTTTAAGAAAAAAAATGGTCATTGCTTTACACTCAAGCCCGGGTTCACAGCGAGCTGCAAACTAAACCACTGTTTCAGAGAAATTTTGCCTATTTTTAAAATGCTGTCATATCTACAGTTTTCGAAGTAGAGGGTTGATCAGCAGGTGATATTTTTTGTTCAGGTATACTCTGATGAAATCTATTCACTTTTTATTTGATTGCTTCTATTTCGTTAAGTTATGGCCATCTAAAGCCGATCGATTTTTGAAAAATCGTCATTTTCAGATAGCCAGAACTTTTTTCTTTCAATTCGAAATCCTTTGAAATTTTCAGGGAGTATACTTCATTATATCTTCAAATAACTCTAAAAATTTCAATTTTGGAATAGAAGTGGGTTTCCGAGCTAATTTTTTAAAATATCAACTTTTCGATTTAATATGACATTTTTTGTGGTTTTATCATCAATTTTGTAATTTTAACGTATATAAATCAAAATCAAAATTATTAATTTTTTCGCTCTGCCGCGGCCCACTACTTTAAGAAGCATTGCACTAGAGGGTGGAACATAGATTTTTTAGAAAGATTGTTAAAATTGATGGGATTATCAACCGATTTGACTTACTCTGAAATTCTGAGCACTCTGAATTTGCATACTTTATCCTGGAGAAGATAAAGAGCTGACATTCTCTTCTTTTTTTAAACTTATCATAATCAGCTCAACTGTCACGATTTACTTCTATTCCTTCAATAGTAACATGTAGTAGAGGGATGTTTTCTTAACGATCATTTCTTACTAATTATCTCCAGTTTTTTTCTATTCTTATTTGGTGATAATAAAATTATATCTGTAATGAGTACGATGTTTCCCAATAAATTTTAAAATTATTGGATAAAAATACTTAGTAGGTTTCACATTAAGATATAAAAATAAAACGAATTTATTTTTGGAGAATCTTTAATCTCGATATATATATTTCGGGTGACTAACCCATCTTCAGGAGCAACAGAAAGTAACTGGGTTAGTCACCCGAAATATATATATCGAGATTAAAGATTCTCCAAAAATAAATTCGTTTTATTTTTATATCTTAATGTGATACCTACCAAGAATTTTTATCCAATAATTTTAAAAATGTTTCACCAAGTACCAACACCAAATTCCTTAAAAACTACTAAATAAATTTGTTTATTAATATTTAATTCATTAGATTCGTCGATATTTATGTCATTTTCTTTACAATTGTGTGTTTGTGTTCTATATTATAAAAGGGGAACAAACCCCGTAAAGAAATAAAATAAATAAATAAACAAAATCCATCTATAGGTTATTACAGTTTAATTAAAAAAAATTATAATTTTACAGAATTAACCTGTGTTAGTTTCCCTGGACCTGGAGACAAGCATCTAGTCACCTTTAATCCAATGCAAGAATTTGTTCGTGGGGAAGATTCGCATGTTCATAAGGCCTTCAATAATTTCAAGGACACTCATGAACGTCAATATCATAGTCATCATGAACATTTACGAAGAAAGGAAATCTTCAGACAAAATTATAGATATTAATATTCACTAGTTAAAAATAGGCTGAAGAATTTATGATAAAAAACACTAAAAATGTTTCAGGCGTCTTTTTGTCTGAAATCATGAAGAATTTTTGAATATAATTTATTAATTATTTATAAATATTATTAAGAAATAGAGTATTTAATGAAAACATAAATTAGAAGTATTTTCTTGGACGATATCAATGTAATGCAGCCCAGGATAAAGAATAGAAAATAAAATACTTTATTGGATTCTCTTTTTTTAACCTTTTTAAAACTCTGAGGATCTAGATGTTTCAAAAGGGTGAAAGAACAAAGCATATAAACTCCATTTTTTGTCTCGTTTCTGTTTTGGCTTATATCATGCATTACATTAATAGATATTCTATTTAAAGGGGACAAAAAGTGGAGTTTTTATGCTTTGTTCTTTCACCCTTTTAAAACATCTAGATCCTGGGACTTTTAAAAAGGTTAAAAAAGAAAATCCAATAAAGTATTTTAGCTCATGATAAAGAATAAAAATAAAATACTTTATTAGATTCATCTTTTTTAACCTTTTTAAAACTCGGAGGATCTAGATGTTTTAAAAGGGTCAAAGAACAAAGCATAAAAACTCCACTTTTTATCCCCTTTAAGGAGGTTCTTTCGTGACAATCCACACAAAAAGTTTTAGCCTCGTAACCACTCAATAAATATGAACGGAACTAAAATTTTAGGTTATGTTTTTTTAACATGACTGTCCACTCATACTACGAAATCTCTATATGGATTCACACATACTAGCCGGATCGTTTCCAAGCCATTGATGCTTATATCCCCTCCACTAAAAATAATTGTTCAAATATTTGTTTTGTTTTTATCAAAACTACGTGGTAAATAATCTCATTTTTTTTAAGTTACTTTGAATATATTATTCTAACAAATATTAGTTTTTCTCCAAGATGGTGACTTATATTTCAAGTTTCAAAGACTTCTTGAATTTTTCATTTGTGAAAGAACTACCTTAAATAGAATACCTATTAATGTAATGCATGATATAAGCCAAAACAGATAGGAGACAAAAAATGGAGTTTATATGCTTTATTCTTTGACCCTTTTGAAACCTTTAGATCTTCCGAGTTTTAAAAACGTTGAAAATGAAAATCCAATAAAGTATTTTATTTCTATTCTTTATCCTGGGCTGCATTACATTAATATTGTCTAAGAAAATACTTCTAATTTATGTTTTTATTAAATAATCTATTTCTTAATATTATTTATAATTGAATGTAATGGAAGGCAGCCCAGGGGTAGTGAGGAAAGAAAAATTAACACATATCAAATAAGGTGTAATTTATTGGGATCCTTCCTCCTTTCCTTTCAAACCGACGTTTCGGAGGATTCTTCCCTCCTTCTTCAGCGTTTCAAGGGGTCAATGAAGGAATTGCTTTACTATGCCTCTACTAAGGAAGAGAAAAGTTTTAAACATTGCTGTGGAGAAAGGAAGGAAGCATATTATTTGTTTCCTTCATTGACCTCTTGAAACCCTGAAGAAGGAGGGAAGAATCCTCAGAAACGTCGGTTTGAAAGGAAAGGAGGAAGGATTCAATAAATTAAACCTTATTTGATATGTGTTAATTTTTTCTTTCCTCACTACCCCTGGGCTCCTTCCATTACATTCAATTAAAAGTTCTACCAGTCCGTCTCTCTCCAGAGAAAATTTCGTTGCAAAATTATTTATAATTAATTTTTAAATAATAAATAAATGATTCACTTTTTTGTCTCCTCTAAAGAAAATTTTTCTTAATGTAATGACATGAAATAAACCAAAACAAACATTGAAAGAGGAGACTAAATGAAGGTTATATAATTCATTCATTTATCCTTTTAAAACCTGAAGAAGAAGATCTTAAGAATCGTCAGTTTTTAAAAGGTTAAAAACATTCAAATAGTATTTTATTTTGAAAATATTTCCTTACGTTATTCTTGGCTGCCACTCCATCAAATTCAATACGAACATAAATTCTTCAGCTTTTCAACATCACAACCAGCTTTTGATGTTTTAATTTACTGATACATGTTGTTGAATTTTTATTAACAAAAGTATGATATTGCTCAATATTTAAACCAAATATTTTAAACCGTTTGGAAAATATTAAAAAAAAAATGAGAAAAACCCCAATTATTTTATGTGCGAATACAATTACACATATAAAATCTATTATCTATTTGTTATTATTTATTTTTGGGTTGTTATCGTCCATCTTTGAAAATAATTAGGTTGGATATTGGGATCTTGGACTTGAGAAAATAATTAAAAGCTAAATTTCCAAAAGTTGCAACACGTTTCGTCCTATATTTTTCGACTTCTTCAGGCAATCTATAACAATTACAAATTATAAGAATATGAAATATATATATACATTTAATGACAGATATGCTTTGAATGATCAATTTTGTTTCAGGTTTTTATTTATTTTGTTAATACTTTTTATATTTGTCTTATATTATTAAGTTTAAGCCTTGTCAATCATGTTATTGCAAAATCCAGCCTAATGGTCTGTAATTATCTATCAACGAGGAAGCTGATCCTAAAAGTGAATATTGTTTGGAGTTATAAAAAAAAATGTTCTGTTTTCTTGAATTATCTAATGACTTCATATTCTTATAATTTGTAATTGTTATAGATTGCCTGAAGAAGTCGAAAAATAATCGACGAAACGTGTTGCAACTTTTTGAAATTTAGCTTTTAATTATTTTCTCAAGCCCAAGATCCCAATATCCAGCCTAATTAATTGTTATTATTTATGTTTTAATTCAATATCATAAATATTTTTAAACCTTTAATACAATTAAAAACTAATAAATGAATATACAATTTATTTATATTAAATTTTTATATACAAGGGTTCATTGTAAGATATTGTTATGTGGATGCCTACATCATCTTATTTCTAATAATATACTAATTATTTCAGATATATTAATTCCAAAAATCGTGCAGGATTGTCTTTTGAATTGGGTGTAAATCATCTCGCTGATCGCACTGATCAAGAAATAAAAGCTTTACGTGGACGAGCTTATTCTAAAGGCCCAAACAACGGCTTACCTTTCTCATATTCCAAAAATGATACCAAAGATCTACCAGAATCTATTGATTGGCGACTATTTGGCGCTGTAACTCCAGTTAAAGGTTCATTTTTTATCTAATCTTTAAAAATTAAATTAATTTTTACTTTATCCATAGGGTAAGCGTAGCGAAGCTCTATGGGATAAAGTATTTTTGGAGTCAGAATCCAAGGGCAACTTCAAAAAGTCATAAAGTAAAAATTAATGTCTCAACCAAAGCCCACAACTTTATGATTCTTTTAGGTCGAATTTTAGGAACTGATGATTTTGCCAAAAATTACTCGGGTTTCTTCCAGAATCAAGATTTTTTAATTTAGTCTGTGTGAAAGGGGGTGGAATTAAGGCCACCTTATTAATTAATTTTATACATCTTTAATAAATGTCACTTCTATTGTGAATTTTTGCCACTAATATGAAGGAAGATGACTCAACAAGATACTATTTATAAATATATTTACTTTCTAAAATACTCTTATAATTATTTTTGTTTTAACCTCATAACTTGACTTTTAATACAATAGGTACGAGCCCCGTCCCATCTCAATTGGCCCAGCAATATTTTTTCTTTTTAAATAAAATTATGCTAATTCACGGTAAATTTAATTTAAATATTTATTTTTATTTTATCACATTTTAAACAATTTAAAACATTTTATTGTAACATTTAACTTAAAATTAATTTTGTAATTGTTAAAAACAAGGAAAACATACAAAATCCAAAACCTTTACCACTGTGTGACGTCGCCTTTATTTTTAATTACGGCTTGAATTCTTTTGGGCAACGTACTTATTAAGTTTTGACACTCATCTTGAGTGAAAGTATCCCAAATATTTTGAAGTTTGTGTTTTAATTCGACTACGTTTCTAGCTGGTTGTATTCGTAATAGCTTTTTCATTGTGTGCCAAAGAGTTTCTATTGGTGACAAGTCGGGACTGTTTGCCACCCACTCCAAAAGTGGGACATTATGATCAGAAAACCATTTTAAAGATTTTCTTGATGTATGGCAGGCCACCCCGTCTTGTTGGAACACAAAATTATTATTATTCTGCAATGCATCTGCTATTGTTGGAAGTAACGATTTTTTAAATAAAAAAATAAAATATTTATTGGTGTTTACAATTCCATAAATGAAGTGAAGTTTTCCAACACCTCTAGCAGACATTGAACCCCATACCATAACTGAAGCAGGAAATTTTACTTTCTTTTTTTAAACAATCTGAATTGAAAGCTTCATTTTTCTGACGAATAACTCTGCTTCGATTGTCCCCAACACAAACTTCAAAACGAGACTCATCACTCCAATGGACACTATTCCATTCATCACTCGTCCAATTAATGTGACTTTTAGCCCATTTAAGCCGGTTTTTCTTTTGTTTTAATGTCAAGAGTGGCTTTTCTTTCGCCTAAAAAAATTAGTAAAATTACAAAAAAAATTTTGGAATAAGTTGCAATAAAATTACCTTGTAAGTTTTAAAACCTAACTTAAGGGCTTCTCTATAGCACGTGGATCTTGAAACACTTCGCCCCACAGCATCGCTCCAAAGAACAGATAATTCACCATAGTTCGAAAGCCTGTTTTTTCTAATAATCTTCTTCAATGCCCGTCTATCAGCATCTGATATTTTGGATTTCGACGCATACCGAGGTTTTGTAGCTATTGTACCCGTTGTTTTATAAACTCGAATAATATTTCTGACAGTAAACTTTGATAAATTAACTAGATCGCCAATTTCCGCGTTTGATTTTCCCTTTTTAAATAAATTGATAATAATTGAGCGAATTTTTTCATCAACAACCTTTCCACGAGTCATTTTTACTAATAATAAACAAAACAAACTTTCTTTTGTTGGAAAAAGGCAAAGCCTACTTGATTATTTCACATTTTCAAAGATTCTTAAAAAAAAAAAATCGTGAAAAGCAAAGAACTATTTTTTACATAAAAATATGTTTTTAACAATTAAAAAATAATTTTAAGTTAAATGTTACAATAAAATGTTTTAAATTGTTTAAAATGTTGTTCCAAATGATAATAAAAATAAATATTTAAATTAAATTTACCGTGAATTAGCATAATTTTATTTAAAAAGAAAAAATATTGGTGGGCCAATTGAGATGGGACGGGGCTCGTATATATTTAAATTTTATAAATTAAAGGGTTTATTTAGTCACATAAAAATAGATATAAGTGAAGCTGAATATAAAGCATGTAAAAACTATACAATTCCACATTTATACATACAGTTTTTTAATATAAAAATATATTTTTTCAGATCAATCTGTATGTGGCTCATGTTGGAGTTATGGAACAACTGGCAGCATCGAAGGAGCATATTTTGTCAAGAATGGAAAGTTAGTGCGGTTCTCTCAACAAGCTCTGATTGATTGCACCTGGGGCTATGGCAACAATGGCTGCGACGGCGGCGAAGAATTCCGCTCTTATGAATGGATGATGAAACATGGCGGTTTGCCAACAGAAGACGAATACGGACCCTACCTTGGTCAAGATGGATATTGTCATTTGGAGAATATTACCTTATTGGCGAATGTTAAAAGCTACGTTAATGTAACATCAGGGGATGAAAACGCTCTAAGGATTGCTCTGGTGAAGAATGGTCCTATTGCTGTCGGCATTGATGCTTCTCATAAGACTTTCTCGTTTTACACCAAAGGAATTTATTATGATCCTCATTGTGGTAGGTCTATAGTTTTTTTAACAACCTTAGAGTTTCTCATTACTCAATAATAATTCAAAATTGAAGAAAAAAGTGAAAACCCTTTCAAAACTTAGTACCTTGCCTCAAATTTCTGTGATTTGAAATTAAATAAATAAATCTTTATTCCTAGACCACGGGGGCTAAGGGCCAGTTGTATGTCGGTTGGTAAACTCTTTTTAAACGTTGGCAAAGGGTAAAACCTTAAAATTCACCTTGTGCCCCGTGGGATGGCCAATCAGATGAAAGTGCCTGTCAATTTTAAGGTTTTACCCTTTGCCAACGTTTTAGCTAAGGCGCACACTGAGCTGCGTCACGCAGGCGAAACAGTGCAGCGCAGGAAAAAAAACACTGCGTCGCACAGTGTACGCGCACATTGAGAAGCAGTTTCGGGCAGCAGGTCGAAGAAAGCACAGAAGTGGAATTCGCGAAACATTTATTTTGTAAAAAAATCAAACATTAATGTAGATGCGGCGTCTCCGCTAGGCAGGGTGCTGGACCCCTACCCCCGCACCCCTACCACATTCCACATCCGCACCCACCATGCACCCCACTATGCACACTTTCCCTCCATTCCAACCCCACCCTTGAACCCCCACCCCCACCTTCCACCTTCGCACCCACCCTGCAACCCACTACGCACCCTTCTCATTTCACCCCCAAATCCACCCGGGCCTCCTGCACCCCTCCACCGCACCCAGTTTTTGCATTTTTAGACTTCTGAGAGTCCACAGAATATCTATAAAAAATTTGATTAAGTTTGGTCGAAAGGGTTAGAATTTTCATTTTTGACCCCCCCATTTTGGGTGGTTAGTTTTTTCATTTTTAGACTTCTGTGGGTCCACAGAATATGTATACAAAATTTGGTTGAGTTTGGTAAAAGGGCCAAGAATTTCATTTTCTGAACCCCCTCCCCCCATTTTGGATGGTTAGTTTTTGCTATTGTGTTTTTCATTTATACCTATGTGGTAGATATTTATGCCCCACCCTGTATAATGAAAATAAAAAAAAATAAAAATATTAAAATTTCCTAATTTTAATAGATATATAATAATATTTGTTGTAAAGTATTTGTGCGTTTTAAAATAAAAAACCAATTAAAAAATAAAATACTGCGCCCTGCGTGAAGCAGCTTCTGTGGCGTCTCCACAAGTGGACGCAGTCGGCACGTGGGGCAGGACTGTGCTGCGGCTCAAAATGCGCGCCTCTACTTGAAAACGAGGGTCACAAAAAATGCCCTGCCTGCGCTGTGGAGCTGCCTCTCCAGTGTGCGCCCGGCCTAAAGAGTTTACCAACCGACATACAACTGGCCCTAAGGGCCGGTTGCATGACGCAAAGTAAATGCTAACCAAGGTAGATGGTAAATGGAGGGGCTGGGATGGCCAATCAGATGACAGGCACTGAATGTTCCTGTCATCTGATTGGCCATCCCAGTTCGTGTCATCTGATTGGCCATCCCAGCCCCTCCATTTACCATCTACCTTGGTTAGCATTTACTTTGCGTCATGCAACTGGCCCTAAGTCAACCAAACATCAATACATAAATTAATAAATAATAAAGGGTTAGTAATGAAGCTGTTGAAGCTTTTATTTTTGTGATTAATTTGATTAAAATTTGAATTTTTATTTAAATCACACATAATTATTTATAATTATTGATTGAACACGAACCAATAATACAATATAACTACGACGTTTCGATCGACTTATTCTGCGATCGTTCTCAAGTATGAGCTAGTATGAGTTAACCTATAATCGGAGTGGGTGCTCATACTTGAGAACGATCACAGAATAAGTCGATCGAAACGTCGTAGTTATATTGTATTATTTGTTCGTGTTCAATAAATAATTATAATTAATTATGTGTGATTTAAATAAAAATTCAAATTTTAATAATAAAGGGTGTTTTTTTGAGGTTCACAACTTTAAATTAAAATAAAACAAAGAAAAATATTTTTAATATCAATGAAACTGACTTTATTGGAAAGATAATTTTATGCCATTAATGTTTGAATATGATTTCGGCCATGTGGCCGCCGCGTAGATGGCGCAATCTGGATTTTCAATTTTCACACACTTTTCGCAGCAATTGGGGCCGTATTTCGCGAATAATTCGCCGAATGTTGTGTTCTAAGTGTTCAATCGTCTCTGGTTTATCGTCTTTGGGTATATGTCAAGTCATTTGTCTACGCCGATAAACCAGAGACGATTGGACACTTGGAACACAACATTCGGCGAATTATTGGCGAAATACGGCCCCAATTGCTGCGAAAAGTGTGTGAAAATTGAAAATCCAGATTGCGCCATTTACACGGCGGCCTCATGGCCGAAATCATATTCAAACATTAATGGCATAAAATTATCTTTCCAATAAAGTCAGTTTCATTGATATTAAAAATATTTTTCTTTGTTTTATTTTAATTTAAATCTGTGAACCTCAAAAAAAACACCCTTTACAATAATACACACAATAAATTGTTTGTTAGCAAGCGATTTGGGCTAGAAAGTTGAAACTTGGTAGAGGTGCAGTTTAATAAAATGAACTTCTGTGCCAAATTCCAGATTATTTATCTCTTAATTAAAAATAAATGGACTGGAACCCATTTTACAATATTATACATTAAACAGCAATATCATTCGATTACTTATCAGATTCATTACCATATATTAAGAGACGGACTGGTAAATATGGAATTTGATAGAGTGTTAGGCTAGAGACTAGAATAATGAAAAGAAACAATTTTAAAATAAAATACTTTATTGAAATGTCGTTTTTAACCTTTTAAAAACCGAAGTTCGAAGGATCTTTCCTTCTTCTTAAGGTAGTTGTTTCGCGACAATACTAGCAAAAAGTTAATGCTAGTTAAAAAGTAAAGGGTGTGTAGTTTACTTTATTAATTAATATCATGTTTCACCTAAAACCTACACCACTTTCTCTAAGTAAAAAAGTTAATGCTAGAGTATATAGAACAGACAATAAGGATTCATAATTCATAAGCCCAAAACTTTTTGTTGTTTATGTACCGATTCTAGCCAATCCCGTGCTCGTTTGACAAATCTGGCACCATTGTAAGAGATTGAATATTTTTATATTAAAATGACAGATAAAATACATTTTAAAGGTCGATTTATTTCTATAAAAATCGTTTTGTTATTTTTTAACAAATGTAATCAACGCCTACATTACACCCTATGAAAATTATAATTTTGAAAAAATCCAGCGCATGCGCGCTTTATACATCTTTCCCTGGTTAAATAAATGCGCTGTTGCCAAATTGTTTTTAGTGTAAATTTTTTTATACATTTTTCATTATTTATTCATTATTATCTCAGAAACTGTGTTGTAACTATGAATCAAAATTGTCTTAAAATATGTATTGGTTATTGTTTAATGTTGGTTTAGTTTTTTATAAAAATAGTAAGAAGGGTTTCTTAATTATAATTAAATATGTATGTAAATTTTCCGATATCCCGTATAAGAGTCTGAAAAACTCTATTTTTGAAATTTAATATATCCGGAACTATATTGTTCATAAATTTTGTTTTGCCACCAATCGATGCAGAAGTATTTAAATAATAATCTGTCTAAATTTCAAAAAAATCCTAAGAAAACCCATTTGGCGGAACAACTACCTTAAGGGCTTAAAGGGTCAATGAAGAAAACTTATTAACTCTACCTTCTTGTCACCTCTATAGAGATTTCCTGTTAATGTGATAGATCATGATAAATTCAAAATAAACACTGAAAGAGTAGAGAAGAAGTTGGTGCTTATATTCTTGATTCTTTAAACCCTGTTAATGAAATCCTCCCAACTTCAGTTTTTAAAAGAACACAAAAATATTTTTTATTTAAAATCGGTTGTCTGTAAAGTCGGTTTACTTACCATTCCATCAGTATTTTCTTATGACGTTGTCACGTTCAACTATCGTCAGTAAACCGACTTTACAGACAACCGATTTTAAATAAAAAATATCTGTGTGTTCTTTTAAAAACTGATTAATTATTTTTGCAAATTTAATTGTAATTTGTTGTAAAAAAGTAATAATTTTGAATAATTTATTATAAGAATAAACTGTGATTAAATTATTGTTCATAAATCTTAAATTTAAAATTTAAAATTTGGAAACATCATTAAAATTTTTGAAACTGTAGCTTTTAAAAAGCCCGCCTCAATCTTTGTCGCTCGTTCCGCGCTCTCGCTTGCACTTCAAGCCTTAAATGGAACGCCTCAGAGCGAGGTAACGCCGCATGAGTCATGTTTTTTCGAGCGTGCAGCCGGCTCCATCGAATTATAAGACGTTGTCACGTCAAAAATTGGTTCTTATCATTATCATCGAATGCCACTTCATCAAATTCTATACGAACAATAATTCTTCAGCTTTCAACAGAAATACCAAGCTTTTGTTTATAGTCGTACATCAAAAATTAAATATTATACTATTACATTATTACACGCCACAATAATTACCATATATTAAATCTAATATCAATTTTCTTTTTCAAAGTTTATTTTCAATTTATATTTCTAAAGTATTTGTTAATTCAAGATTAATATAAACAAGAGCAGGCTTCGAGTAGTGGGACTTGGTACATTGATTTTAATAACAACAAACACAAACTAGACTATCTATTGTATTATTATTATTATAAGTAATTTATTTATGAAAACAACATACAGTTGTTTTCTCCTAATCTCCAAAGTTTGGACTTTGGAGTTCTAGAGTTGTTATTTTATCACATGCAACCGTTCATAGTTTATTCCTAATATTTATATAATTTTGTCTTTGGCTCTCTATAGGGCCTGAATAATTATGTAATTTTAAAAAAAAAACCTTTATATGATAGGATTATTATTAATGCTAATATACTTAATTCATTAAATAATGTGAATGCAATTGAGTTTAAGGTAGTTGTTTCGCGTCAATACTAGTTAATTCTAGAGTAGATATATAGAACAGACAATAAGGATTCATAATTCATAAGCCCAAAACTTTTTACTGTTTATGTACCACTACTAATCCCGTGCCCGTTTGACAAATCTGGCAACACTGTCCGAGCTTGTATATATTTTATCATAGAAATGTCAGATAAAGTACATTATAAAGGGAGATTTATAAAACAAAAAGTTCTTAATAAGCGATTGAAAGTTGTTGCGACAATGGCTGAAGCGAAAAAACGTCAAAAAAATCACTAAAGTTAACCAACTTTTTAGGTTAAATAAATGCTTTGTTGCCAGCTTGTTTTTAGTGTAAATTTTTCATTATACATTTTTCATTATCTAAGAAACTGTTTTGTAACTGTGAATCAAAACTGTCTTAAAATATGTATTGGTTATTGTTTAATGTTGGTTTAGTTTTTTATAAAAATGGTAAGAAAGGTTTCTTAATTATAATTAAATATGTATGTAAATTTTCCGATATCCCGTATAGTGCAATGTATAAGAGTCTGAAAAACTCTATCTTTGGAATTTAATATTTCCGGAACTATATTGTTCATAAATTTCGATTTGCCACCAATCGGTGCAGAAGTATATACATATTAATCTGTCGAAATTTCAAAAAAATCCTAAGAAAACCCATATGGTGAAACAACTACCTTAATAATTTATTTATTTTATTCACAAAGTATACAAACATGGGACCTTAGGTCCCACCTAGTGTTTATACATAATTTTGCAACAATATTTTACAAAGTTTGCAAAAGAATTCACCAATACACAAATTTTGAAGGGGAAGAAGAGAAAGATTAGAAGACATAAAGGAAATAAGAGTAAGGAGTATCAATTATAAGGATCCATAAAGAACGAAAACCTGAGAGCATGAAATTTGGATGGAAGTTCATTCCAAAGCCTTGCACCCGCCAATTTGAAAGAATGAAAGAAGTGCTTAGTTTTATAGTGCACCTGCACTAGCGTTGTCTTCCTGGTGGAGCGACCGACGACAAATAGATTTTCTAAGTAAGACGGGCAAATGAATTTATCAGAATTTAATAGCTTGTAAATAATCACACAACACCGCCAAGCGTAAAATTTAGAAAGATCTGTGTTTAAGGTAGTTGTTGTTCCGCCAAATGGGTTTTCTTAGGATTTTTTTGAAATTTAGACAGATTATTATTTAAATACTTCTGCATCGATTGGTGGTAAAATGAAATTTATGAACAATATAGTTCCGGAGATATTAAATTTCAAAAATAGAGTTTTTCAGACTCTTATACATTACACTATACGGGATATCGGAAAATTTACATACATATTTAATTATAATTAAGAAACCCTTCTTACCATTTTTATAAAATACTAAACCAACATTAAACAATAACCAATACATATTTTAAGACAATTTTGATTCACAGTTACAACACAGTTTCTAAGATATGAATAAATAATGAAAAATGTATAAAAAAAATTTACACTAAAAACAATTCGGCAACAGCGCATTTATTTAACCAGCGAACGATGTATAAAGCGTGCATGCGCTTGACTTTTTCAAAATTATAATATTCATAAGGTGTAACGTAGGCGTTGATTACATTTGTTAAAAAATAACAAAACGATTTTTATAGAAATAAATCGACCTTTAAAATGTATTTTATCTGTCATTTTAATATAAAAATATTCAATCTCTTACAATGGTGCCAGATTTGTCAAACGAGCACGGGATTGGCTAGAATCGGTACATAAACAGCAACAAGTTTTGGCCTTATGAATTATGAATCCTTATTGTCAGTTCTATATACTCTAGCATTAACTTTTTGCTAGTATTGTCGCGAAACAACTACCTTAAAATGAGTTTTTTTATAATAATCTCTCTTGTTTTTTAATTTTTCAAAATATTTACATTAAATTTTATTTTTTGTGTTTTTAGGAAATAAAGAAGAAAACTTGGATCATGCTGTTTTGTTGGTCGGCTATGGTAAACTCAATGGCGAGCCCTACTGGTTGATTAAGAACTCGTGGTCCACTCACTGGGGAAATGATGGCTACGTTTTGATGTCACCCAAGGACAATAATTGCGGAGTGGCCACCGATGCAACTTATGTTAATTTGGTTTAAGACTCTATTTTATTGTGATATTATCAAAACAATTAGGCATAGGCTCTCTTATGCTCTCTATTTTTTTTTTTGTTCATATTTTTAATCTCTATTTTAAAAATAAAATATTCTGTATTTTGATATTATTTTATAAAGGCGGTGCTTGTTATAATTACTATGTTCACAAACGCATAAGTATAATGCCTATATATATTTAAATAAAAATCTCAATTATTCTTTAAAATATTTTTCTTATTTTTCACTTTAAGGTAGTTCTTTCGCGACAATCCACACAAAAAGTTTTAGCCTCGTAACCACTCTATAAATATGAACGGAACTAAAATTTTAGGTTATGTTTTTTTAACATGACTGTCCACTCATACTACGAAATCTCTATATGGATTTACACACGCCGGATCGTTTCCAAGCCATTGTGCTTATATCCCCTCCGCTAAAAATAATCGCCCGAATATGTTTGTTTTTTATCAAAACTAAGTGGTAAATAATTTCAATTTTTTTTTAAGTTACTCCGAATATATTATTCTAACAAATATTAGTTTTTCATCAAGATGGTGAAAGTACTTTAATGAAAAATAATTAAAATAATGATCATATCCCCACCCTTTCCCTATCTACCCTATGTAAAAATGTCATTTTTAATTGCAATTATTTCATGTTTGGTGTGGTAAATCGTCTTCAAATTTTAACAGTATGTCTATTATGCTTTTAATGACTTATATTTCAAGTTTCAAAGACTTCTTGAATTTTTGCATTTGTGAAAGAACTACCTTATCCGAGGGGTGAACCGCGACCTAATATCGTGTACACCTACTTCCACTTCCATTTCCAAGTAGAAGGGGCATTTTTTTTTTTTTTTTTTTTAATGCAATCGAATGCAAGAAGGGGTGCACCAGTAAAGATGTAGCCCCTATGGATCTCGAAAGACCCTTGCATTACCGAAGAGAAGGGAAAGTTGATTAAGTGAGAGGATGTAGACGTAGGTGTCTATGCACCCTGGTTTTGAAGGTTTGAAGATCATAGGTGCTGGGAAAGATAGAGGCTGGGAGAGAGTTCCAGTTCCTTGAAGTCATGGGGATATATGTATTCGCGAATGAAGTGGTCCGGCACTTTTCCAATTTGACCGCAAAAGAGTGTTGGGAGTCGGCAAAACGTGTGCTGCGTGCAAAGCATGCTTTGGGGGGAATTATTGATTTTATCTCATCAGAGCACCTGCCGTGATAGTATCTATAGAAAAGGGAAAGGGCAGAGACATCTCTTCGATGAGACAGCGAGTCGAGGGAGTCGGTGAGGGTAGAATCGTCAATTAGCCTGACGGCTCGTTTCTGAATTGCATCAAGGGTAGCAAGAGAATATTTTGAGGCTCCTCTCCACAGATGAGAGCCGTATTCGAGACAGGGGCGGATTTGGGCCTTGTAGATGGTGAGAAGTTGTGGGGGTTTGTAAAATCGCTTGGACCTGAATAAGAAGCCAATCTTCCTTGCTGCAGATTTCGCCACAGAGGAGATGTGTTCATTCCAAGACAGGTCAGATGCGACAGAGACGCCCAACATAGATAGGCTGTCACACATTTTCAGGGTATTCGAATCGAAGTGAATATCAGGGAAATCTCTATTTTCGCGCCTAGAAATTAGACAACATTGAGTCTTATTTGAATTAAAGTTAACTAAATTTTGAGAGCCCCATTTATTCAGTTTGTCTAGGTCGAGAGTATTTGAGGAGGCAATATTGATTCGATTATTCGGGAGAGAGGGTTTGCCGTGTAGAGTGCTATCGTCGGCGTAACAATGAGTGGGGTTTGCCGTTTGATCAATAAGGTCGTTTATATAAATAATATAGATAGTTCTTTATATGGACGATTTATTGCTATTGATACCTAGAGATACTGAAAAAGAGGTTATGAAAGTTTTTAATAGTGTAAATATGAAAATTCAATTTACAATGGAGATTGAAAGGGAGGGTTGCCATTCTTGGATGTAAAAGTTATAAAAATGGAAGAAAAACTAATAACAGATTGGTATATAAAACCAACGAGTGCTGGACGAGCTTTAAATTTTAAATCCAACCATCCCAGTTCACAGAAATTAGGAATGATAAGGGGGTTATTGCATCGTGCTATTTATCTCAGTGGAGAGATTTTTCATAAGGACAATTTGGAGAGAATCAGGTGCATATTAAAGAAAAATAATTACCCTGAGTTTTTCATAAGGAGGGCGTTTGATGTGTTTTTGGTGAATAATAGGGGTAGAATGGAGAATGGTAGTATTAACAGCCAAAGGCAAAATACAATTTTGAATAACGGAGGAAAAAATTCTTTAAATTTCCTTTTATCCCAGAAATCTCACATAAAGTTGATAGATGTTTGGAGAAAACAAATTCGAAATTAGCTTTTTATAACATTTTAACTGTGGGTTCATTATATAGAAGATTAAAAGATGGAACAGAGAAGGAAAAAAAGTCAGGCGTTGTATATAAGATACCCTGTTCATGTGGAAAAGCATATATAGGACAGACATCGCAATATTTAAAAAAAGATTAACACAACATATATATGATTGTAGAGTGTCTAATATTTTAAAAAATGACAAAACCGCCCTAGCTACCCATCATTTTGATCTAAATCATCAATTCAAGTTTGATGACACATTAATATTAGATTTTGAACCAGTGTATTTTAAAAGAACAATAAGTGAAATGATTCACATTTCGTTAAATGATACAGTGAATTTTAGATCAGACACCCAGAATTTAAGTGGCATATACAGTTTTTTGCTATAGACAGGTATAAAGATAAAAATAAAAAGTTAAAGAATAAATAATAATAAATAAAAAAAAATTTCAAAAATAAATGTAATTAGATGTTGAAAATGAAAATAGATTTCTAATGGATATTTTTTTCATCTAATAATAACTTGACTGGTGTCGTTGACATATATTTTATTAATATATAAGTTTAATTTATTCGAGGTTGAGATTTTTGTATATAGGGATAAAAAGTAAAAATATTCTATTCTATTTTTTTGTAAGAAGTGATTGCTGTTCTGTATTGATAAGGTTGTTATTAAAAAGAGAAAAAATTGTGTTTTTTGTGAATGTGCCAAATATCTTTTGAAAATTGTATTCTGATGGCCTTCAATGGTAACGAAGGTAATAAGAAAATTTAAACGAATGTGTGACATGACTATTTGGTAGGTAAACTATTGATACATGTATGTTTTTGGATTCTGACTGTACTTTTGTAAATTAATATCAAGAATGTTCTTATAATTATAGAAGCCCTGAAGAAGTCGGCAAAGTCGACGAAACGTTGGTGGATAAATAAAAAAGTCACACATAAAAAACTTGTCCTTATTTTTGCAATATAAACTTTCAAATTATTATATAAATAAGGAAGAGTGTGGAGGAGATTACAGAGCCTTGGGGTACACCAGAGTTTGTGGAGAACGATTCAGATGATGTTCCATCCACCACAACTTTTATACTTCGGCATTATCTAATGAATTCCAAAATAATTCCACATACTTCCAAAGACGTGTACACCTAATTCCAATCACGGTTCACCCCTCGACTTTAACCTACTTAAGATTCTTTCGGGGTAGACAAGCAAATACATATATTGAAAAATTAATTTTCATATTTCGAGGACTAATTGTCACACAAATGAAATAAATTTTAAAATTACGATAAATTATTTTTATTTATATATAAAAATTCACTTAGGCAGGTCACCACACTGATTGACCATCTTCACTAGCACAATAATATTATATTAAAATAATTTCAGATGAATGAATGTCAGATTTTTTTAAAATAATTTATTGATTGTTTTTATTGCAATGAATAAATACAGTTCTTTTATCAAAACTTTTATTAATTATCCAAAGGTTTCGGGGTAAATAATTCCCTTGGAAATTTTGAAAAATAGTTGCTTTAAAAGCGAATGATAAAGTAATTTACCCCAAATCTTTGGATAATTAAACATTTTGAGATTGTTTTGATAAAATATGTGTATTTATTGAATGTGACTTTTAAGGAGATAGGTGTTGGTTCAAGTTGAAGCATTTTTTAATAATAAGAAATTAAGTAAAATTGCGAGGTGGGTTTAACATAAAATTTATTGAATGTGTATCGATATATATAAAATCTATGAATCAAAATGAAAAATATGATTTTTGTCACTCATTTAAACTGAATCATCGTTACTAAATAAATGTCTTGCATCTGTTAATGGTAGCATCATTCTGTAAAAAATTAATCAAAATCGGTGTTTTTTAATTGGGTAATTTTCGTAGACCGCGGGAGCAAACTTAGTAATCACCATAGAGTAATATAGAGTGGAAGGCTCCATAAGGAGCCAATGTATTTTAGCGTATACGAGTTACAGAGCTCTCTGGCGGTTCGGAATGGTAGGTCGTTTAAAAAATTATGTTCTTTATCTGATTTTGTGTCGCGAAAGCAACCTTTAACAAAACATTGACGTCGAGAACTATGGATATTTAATAATATTTTAATCTATAAATTTGTACGTTGGAAAATTTTCTAAATGAACGTTTAGCAGAAAGCCTGTATCTTTTATCTATGACAAAGGCTTTGAATGTCCTATGACTATGATCTTTGAATAGCTCTCAAGGACTAAGAATAATGTTCTCCGAGCCACTAGAGAGGGCTTTTCGATATTCGGTAGCCATCCACTCTATATTACTCTATGGTAATCACTAAGCGCCCGGCTAGTTAGATGAAAGAAGACTTGGCGCAATAGTCGCCTATTTCAAATCAATTCAATTATGATTCAATTTATTAATTTAACATTAAATTTTCGAGTAAAAGGGGTAAAATCAAGATCTATAATATATATACTAGCTGCAAGGCCCGCCTTCGGCGGCCCTCTTGCTAGCCAGGGGATACACCCCTGGGCCCCCAGCCCACGAACCTCACCCCCGAAATTATTATTATTATTATTATGTATACAAAATTTGGTTGAGTTTAACCCAAGAGAAAGAATTTTCATTTTTTGACCCCCCCCCCCATTTTGGGTGGTTAGTTTTTGCATTTCTAGCTCTCTAGGGGCCCAGAGATTATGTATACAAAATTTGGTTGAGTTTTCTCAAGGGCAAGAATTTACATTTTTTCACCCTCCCCCCTTTTTGGGGAAATTTTTTTAAACAAAAGTTGTCAGAAATCACATCCCCTACAACTTTGTTTATCATAAAATTTGCAGTAGGGTTAATAGTTTAGGAGTTATTTGATAATTTTCATTCGTGCGCCCCCCAAACCCCCTTCTGGGGTCAAAATATCAAAACGTTATATAACTAAAAACGTAAGTTAGAAGACATCTGATGTAAATATGAAATTTCATAATAATGCCTTCAGCCGTTTTTACGTGAATCGTGGAGCAAATGTACAGACAAAACCTTAATTTTATATATATAGAATATAGCTATTTAATCTTATATTCTAAATTATAATTGGTCATAATATTTCCTTCTATTATTATATTTATTTATTAATGAACCATCAAGTAGCAAGAGAAATTACCAAAACGAATAAGTTATTATACAAAAGAAAAATCCAATGACGGAAAATTAAAAACACAAATTAATTTTAAAACTAGGTGCCAACTAACGTATCGCCAGGCCCTCGTTGCGGCTTTGCATAAAATCACATAATATAATAATAAAATCTAAATATCTCCTTTGATAAATATTTATAGTGTAATTTAGAATATATATATATAGCTACCATATGTGAACATAATCGAATTAAAAATTTTTAAGAAATAAGAATATAATAATAATAGATTAGATAAACATGACGAAAAATCAAAGTTGAAAAAATTTAAGAATTTTAAGTTTGGTAAATAAAAAAATCCTGTTAAAATAAAGAATGATTTTGAATTAAATCAAAGATCCCTAATATCATAGATTTATATTCGATTCGACTCGATAGATAGGTACTTTTTTTGGTTTAGGGTGGCTGAGAAAGTGCCTTGGGTTTAAGCCCCAAATACTTACAAGATGAATGTCTTTCCTAAAATTAAACGTTCAATGGCTACATAAGCTAATTTAGGGTTTCAAGACAGAGTTGCCCCCCTGATAGAACAACTTATTTATTTATTTATTTATTCATTCATTTCATTCACTTACCTTTTTTCATGATCATACCTTGTTTATTCTACTGATAATTACAGTCATAGTAGGGTATTTGTTGGGAACCCTTTATTTTAATCGTTTCATAAACATAGAAAATTGTTTTAAATGAAATTCCTAAAAAATGTTCCTCTTAAGCAAAAATAAAACACATTGTTAATTTTTCTGTTTTAATTTTTTGAATTAGGGATTGAATTTAAAACATCATGGATAAGTTTATTTATTTATTTATTAGCAGAAAATAAATCTTACAATTAATTATTTCAAAACAAAGTAAAAAACACCTAACGGTCTATATAATAGAAAAAAAATACAAATATTTTATAGAAAACAATGCAAAATACGTTTATTTAAAAGCCAAACGTTTTGGGAGAATTTCTCCCTTTTTCAATGGACAATTTGTTAAAAAGAAAAAAGTTGCTTTCTCTAGAATTTAGAAAGCAACATTAAGATATTAAATATTTTTTATAAATAGACAATTGTACTTGGTGACCTTCAAATAAAAATATAATTGATTATTATAATTGAAATTTTAATTTTTAAGTTGAGAATAAAATTATATAGAAAAAACAAAAATTTACCTAAGGTCATTTACAAATTAAAAAGAGAGAAAATATAAAATGAGGTAAAAACAATATTTGACCATACCATGTATGGTAAAAAACTAATGTAAAGCTTCAAGTCGAAGCGGCCTTAAATTCCGAAAGTACTAATAATATAGGTAGTCTATATTTATTTAAAAAAACATTTAGTAACTTGATAATCATTGTTAATATCATGATATTATTCATTAATTGGTGATATAAAATTGACTTAATTTTAAGGATATTAAGGATTAGGGTTTCTAGTGTAATATAAATATGGCATTATTTTCTAACAACTAATACCATAACCACGTAATTAATATATTGTATAAAAGTAATTTATAATTTCAAAGATTTAAATTGTTGGTTTAGAAGCGTGTTTGTTTCTTCTCTTCTATTTCGCGACGAAGCTCTAATCAATTTTAATAAACCATCAGAGCAATTATTATCCAAAATTGCATTTCGTCTTCGTCGAGGAGAATTTTTTAAAAACTCTGAGTTATTTACTTTTAAGAATTCGAGAATTCTTAAATATAATTGTTTCTCTTCGGAGTCTTGATAATCCCGATTTTGAAGTGAAAAACGTATTTCATCAGAGACAATTTCTAATATGTTTAGCGGTTTTTTTAGAAATGGAAAAAAAAATTTCGATTTCTGAAAAAAAATGAAGAAAATAGATATAGATTATAAGTTTGATTGGAAATACTAATTTAAATTCCGAAGTTGCAACGAGATCAGGGATGGTGTTGACAGAGTTACCCTGATAATAATTAGAAATAAGAAGACTAGGCTTAAATTAAATTATTAGTTCCTTTTTTTTAACTCTTGAAAAATATAATAATAAAATATCAAAAGGATTCAGGTTGAACGATTCATTTATGGGGAAACAATATGATAAATATTACCCAGTTTATTCACATTTCGTGACTTCTAATACGAAGGTCAAAAATTTTGGATAAGAAAACCTAATTAATAGAGATTGTGTTGTTAATGTAAGGTCAAAAAAAATAAAAGTGGTAAATTTTTTCAATATATTTACTTTTATCTTTAAGAAAACCCGATGGGTGAACCGCGACCTAATATGCTGTACACCTACTTCCACTTGTACTTCCAAATATTTCCCAATACTTCGAAATATTTCCAAGTAATTCTAAATATTTCCAAGTACTTCCAAAGAGGTGTACACCTACTTCCAATCGCGGATCACCCCTCGAGAAAACCTACACCATTTTATAGTTTTACCATTTTTTTTTTTTTTATTTATTTAATGTCACCGGGAACAAAGCCCATTTAGACAGCACATAAGTAAAGTGTTAGTAAGGGTTAGTGAGGGAGCCGAGTTTTTAGCCAGTAGAAATTTTTATTTGCCAGCCAGGATCGAACCACGGCCTCTCACTCCAACATCGTCATAATCGATCGATGCCGAAGCGAGGCCAGTGCGTTAGCCGACTGAGCCAACCCGACTCCCTACCATAGAGTTGAACTTGAAATAAGACACATCATTATAATTTCAACGTGGACAGGCTCAAATTCGCACCTGACTGAAATTTACCAAACAAAATTCTCTTGCCACTGTGGATATAATTAAAAATAGAATAAAAAAAACTAATAGGAGATGCGGCATTATCTCAATTCTCTGGCTCTCGGTAGAACCGTCTCGTTCTTTCCCTGTATTACTACCAAGATGTTTAAGGTCAACGATCCCTTTACAGCTTAATTTTTATGAAACACTCGATTTTCGAAAGTACAACACCCCTTGGGTGTCAAATTGGACAAGAAATGAACTAACACATTGGTCATCACGTTTATCTCTATAAGCTGGAACTCGCTTTTTGACGTTGTTTTTCCCGTATCCTAGATCTTTCAGTTTTTTAAGACCCGCATCTTTTCCTGCACCACCCTGGCGTAATTAACCCCGTATCGTATCATTATCATTAGAAGGAAATTTTGGAACTTAAGAACGGGGACAAATTAAAACCAACAAATAAACTTTAATTTTAAATTTTAAAGTTTATATTAGGAAAATAAGGACAAGTTTTTATGTGTGACTTTTTTATTTATCCACCAACGTTTCGTCGACTTTGACGACTTCTTCAAAATTTAGAACAGACACCCAGAATTTAAGTGGTATTTATAGTTTTTTGCTCAACAAATATAAAGATAAAAATAAAAAATAAATAATATATAAAAAAAAATGGCAAAAATAAATGCAATTAAATGTTGAAGACTAAAATAGATTCCTAATGGATTTTTTTCATTTAATAATAACTTGGCTGGTGTCATTGACATATATTTTATAATGTATAAGTTTAGTTTTCTGTATGTAAGGATAAAACGGAGAAAAAAATATTCTATTCTAGTTTAAAAAAACAGGGTTGCCTTATTCTATATATATGTGATTTCTGTTTTATATTAATGAAATTGTTAATATAAAAAGAAAAGAAATAAAAATTGTGTTTTTTACTTTACCACACAGGGTATGGTCAAGTATTGTAATCGTGCATGAAAAAAGTGTTTTGTGTTTTTTTCCTTCTTTTTTTCTAAATATCTCAAAAACGGCTGAAATTATTTTGATTAAAAAAATTGAGCGAAACCATGGCATTTCGCTCTACAAAAAAGTTCTAATTAGTGAACATCGAAAAAATTATATTTTTCGAGATAATAATTGTTTTGTCAAAATGTCTGTTAGTCTGTCTGGTTGTCCGTTAGTCTGTCGTTATCAAATTTTGTGGACGAGCTAGCTCAAAAACTAGTGTGAATATCGAAACCAAATTTCACACCTAGTTTTGGTCCATTGAGATTAAGAGCTGATTAGATTTTGGTGCATATCGACCCAAAATTAAGGGGGGGGGGGGTGGAGGGGGTTAAAAATTAAAAATCTAGGCCATTTGAGCAAACTCAACCAAATTTTGTATACATAATCAGTGGGACCCCAGAAGTTTAAAAATGCAAAAACTAACCGCTTAAAATGGGGGAGGGGGTAAAAAATGAAAATCTTGGCCATTTACCATACTCAACCAAATTTTGTATACATAATCAGTGGGACCCCAGAAGTATAAAAATGCAAAAACTAACCGCTTAAAATGGGGGCGGGGGGTCAAAAAATGAAAATCTTGGCCATTTACCAAACTCAACCAAATTTTGTATACATAATCAGTGGGACCCCAGAAGTCTAAAAATGCAAAAACTAACCGCCACCTACACAATTATAAATAATTTTAGGGGCAGGGTTGTATGGTAAAGTCAAGTGGATGGTCACATCAGAACACGTCAGCTTATTTGTGAATGTGCCAAATATTTTTTGAAAATTGTATTCTGATGGCCTTCAATGGTAACGAAGGTAATAAGAAAATTTAGACGAATGTGTGACATGACTATTTGGTAGGTAAACTATTAAAACATGTTTGTTTTGGAATTCTAATTGTACTATTGTAAATTCATATCAAGAATGTTCTTATAATTGTAGAAGCCCTGAAGAAGTCGGCAAAGTCGACGAAACGTTGGTGGATAAATAAAAAAGTCACACATAAAAACTTGTCCTTATTTTCCTAATATAAACATTCAAATTAATACAAATTATGGACGGAAATGATAATTTAATTTTAAAATTTAAAAAAATGCTTACATACCATTAACTATGTATATATTACTCACCTTAACGCCTGGAAATTTATCAACATTTTTTATTGGATCTTCCCAAAATTTAACAGCCTCGTATAAATTATTTTTAATTAGATAGTGAATCAATCCTAATTGTATATTTAAATTATTTATAACTGGCGGATCTCGTACAAATTTTTCGATTTGGAGAAGTTTTTTCATTTCACAAATAATTTCTGTAATGTCTTTTTCATTTTGTTCCAAATATATAGTGAATAATTGCATATATGATCCGATGCATCCACCATTTGCTGCTAATTTAAAAGATCTAAAAATAAAATAAATAAAAAATTAAATTGCAACTTTTTAAAGCGTGGCTAAGTTCTAGTCAAATTTTGGTAAGTTGTTAATTAGTGAACAAGTTAAAGTAGAAAACTGAAACTTGGTAGAAAGTTTACAAGCTTGTGTGTGCCAAATTCCAGCTCAAGCTACAATCGTTCAAGATCTTTGAATATTAGAGTTTATTTTTTTTAAATTATAAGAGCTAGCGAAGTATTGTTGATAGATTAAATTTGTGAACCAAATGTATAAAAATTTTGGTACTTATGTATTAACGTCACTGCAGCTAGATTTGGCGGTTTTTAAATTTCGCAATCTACACCTAAAGTTTGTTTGGGAACGCATTTTTTATCTAATCAAACCGAGATCATAAACCGAACCTATTCAAGTTGTTTTTTGACAGAGGGGGACTGATTTATTCTATTTTATGATTTACCTCTAAAATTTTAGGTGTAGATTGGCGAAATTTAAAAACTGCCAAATTTAGTTGCGGTGGCGTTAATACGTAAGTACCAAAATTTTTTGAATAGATGAAAATTAAGAGCGATTCGAGACTCCAGAGTCATGGGCCCTCATAACGATGTCAGTGTGGCCTCCTCGGTAAAATTTCGAATGAAGCCTTTATACCGAATTATCACCTAAAAATATGTACTATTTATTTATTAAGATAAACATCTCAGAATTTATTTTAATAAAATTCTGCAACAAAAACATGGTACTTAGGTATTAACGCCACCGCAGCTACAGATTAGGCGGTTTTAAAGCGCCGCTACTGACGACGGATTCTTTTAGAAAATGAATATTAATTAAAAAATAATTAGTAAATACCCAAAAAAATTCGAATATGTAAAAGTCGTTGCCGGTTCTGTTAAGATATATTCCGTTCGGCTCGTATATCTTCATTTCCGGCTGGCATTTAGGCGATTAGGTTGGCGTTAACCGAGCCAAACTGAATATATCTTAACCGAACCTTTCAAAGTTTGTTCGGGAACCCATTTTTTTATCTAAATGAACCGAGATGAAAACCTATGAAAACTTCTAAAAGTGAAAATTGCTAACGCCCACTGGAACTCACTTGAGAGAATTTGAGACATCACAGTCTATAAACTCAATTTCAGTTCAAATTTGTAGTTTAAAATTTTATTTGTAGCTGCGGTGGCGTTAATATGTAAGTACCAAAAGCATTTACACAAGCCCCAACAAAATGTTTTACACATTATTTGTAGGATCTCCACTGATTTGAAGATTTTGCAAGGAAATGCCCGAGTTTCCTTTGATCTAGCAACTTTCTGATATTTAATTAATTATATAAAGGGTGTGTAGTTAAAAGTAGTAGTAGTAAAACGGTTTTAACCTGTAAACTCCTGATGATGGACTAATAATCCGAAATATATTGAGTTTGTATAAACCTCTTTGAGTTTTATTTCATTCACTGTCAAACTGCACACCCTTTACTTTATTAATTAATATCATGTTTCACCTAAAACCTACACCACTTTCTCTAAGTAAAATTTCCGATATTTAGTCAAAGGCCTAGGGAGGGCAATGCAATCTTACGCGAAACTTAATTACGAATATATTATATCCGAGTGATATTTTAATTGAATTTTTTAATTCAAGTTAAAATTTTTTCATGATCAATTTACTTTAAAATGCAAGAATTTTTCATTAAAATTAGCTGATTAATACAGATAAAATTAGAATTATTAATTACACCTCTATACCACACGAGCGGTAATCCGATTTAATATGTATTTTAATACTCACTCTCTGGCTTTTTCTAAGTTGCCTTCCAATTTATAAAGTTGACCTAACCTTTCATAAATCATCAATTTATTGGGGTTTAATTCTTTTGCTTTCAATAAACATTTTTTGGCAAGTTGCCTATCTCTGTATGGATGGGGCAAGTTCATTAAACTTATTGCACATCGGGTTTTTACGTCACATTCATCAGGATCATGTTGACATAGCTCAATGGTTTCTCTAAAAATAAAAAAAATAAATAAAAAGGTATGTCACTCGCATCCATAATAAGTATTAATTAAAACAGGATAGCAGGGAATTGGACAATAAATAAAAAACAGAGTTCTATGGATATCTAGTTTCAATTGCATTGCTGTCTGTTTAAAAGTAAAAAAACAACATAAGGATTTTTTTATGAATTTTGATTTTTTTAATTGTTGAAAGGAGAAAAAAGGTTCAAGATTGTTGAATAATTGAGGCCAATAATGTATTGTACGGGCGTACACCAGGGTGGGAGAGCCGGACTGAAGACAACCCTCCAGTTAAGGGTAAATGAAAAACACTATACACTAATATATGCATTAATAACAATTTATTACCCGCTTTGGCGGGGGTGATATATACATATGATGATGATTATACGAAAGAATTAAGCGAAAGAGCGAGCCGAGCGAGATGGCTCCAGGTGGAGCGTCGAACGATAGCGATATATATTTCGATCCATGCGATCATGAGCGTAAGATGATACTGAGGAGCCAGCACGCCAGGCCCAAGCTGAGAGAGGAAGGGCGACTTAGCCGTCCTCTGGTGGCGGACTGCGAACCAGAGGCAACAAGTTTGGGAAGTCGTCGCGACGAAGTAATTTAGAGGGTTGTAGCGACTGAACATGTATTGTATTGGGTTGATGCATAATTATGGAAAGTTTTTTAAAAATATTTTTATTCAGCGAAAACAATAATAAAATTTAACAAAAACATGTTTAAATGATTATTCGGGAACGTATTCACCATCTACTTCAATAACTGCTTCCCATTTGCTTGGCAGCCGGTCGATTCCACGGACGAAGAAGTCACGATTCTTGGAGGCAATCCACGCTTTGACATCGGCCACCAAGTCATCCAAATCGTCGTAGATCTTAGTCTTTTGCCAGTTTTTCAAAGAGCGGTTGATGTGATAGTCCGTCAGTGCTTCGGTCGGTGAGTACGGCGGATGTGGGACCTACATCCCAGCCCTTATTGGCGATGAATTCGACGACCCGGCGCTCAACATGTGGACGTGCGTTATCGTGATGGAACACGATGTGGTTCTTTTTGCGCGGTCTTTTCGCCTCGATTGCACCATGAAGACGGTCAAGCTGTGCCAGGTAGACGTCACTGTTTATGTTGAATTGCCGCTTGCCGTTTTTGTCCAGGATGTTGTTGTTGAAGTCTGCAGCAAGCATCGTGTTGTAAGGCTTTCATCCTCTTCCACGGCTGTCAGAAGTGCCTGATCATCAAAATCCGATGGCCGACCTCTTCCTTCTTTATCCTCCAAACTAGTGTCACCTGATTTGAAACGGGCAAACCACTTCCGTACTGCACTATCAGTAATTGTTCCTTCGCCAAACAGTTCGTTGAGATCGCGAAATGACTGTGCTGCCTTCCATCCTTTCTCGTAGTGGTAGAGCATAATATGACGAATATGAATATGGTTTTCGAAACGCATTTTTATTAACTATAAATAGAGAAGATTGTTTTTATAAAGAAAATAAAGAAAACGCCATTTTTTGGCTAAAGAAAAACGCGCCAATACAAACGTTCCATAATTATGCATCAACCTAATAGTTACAATAAATAATATGTATGTTTCGTCGCATAGTGGAATTGTCTTTTGACAAAGAGTGATAAAATGGGCCACTGAGGAAGTCGAAATAAATCGACGAAACGTCTGGCCCATTTAATAAAAACTGTTTTTTATCCAATAATTTAAAAAATGTTTCACCAAGTACCAACACGAAATTCCTTAAAAACTATGTTTTTTTATTTATTGTCCAATTCCCTGCAATTTCTGTTTTAATAAATAAAAAGTTTACAATTATTTAAGTTTTCCATAAGATATTAATAAAACTTTAACAAGGTTGATGAGATTGGTTTATTATTATTATTTAAGAGAATTACTCGATTTGGAGAATTTAAAAGTTTAGTAAATGGTATATCAAAATGTAATAGATATTCCTTTTTGTTATTTTTTATATCAGTTATTCTAACTTGATTAAATAAATATCTTCTATCGAATTAATGATTTTTGATATACATAATCGAATTTACTTTTTTTACAAAAAAATTTATATATATAACTGATGTCTTTCAGCTTAGCACAATTTAAATGGTAAAATAAAATTTTCAAATACTTACTTGAGGATCTCAAGACATCTTGCATTAATCCTATCGACTTTTTGTTTATTTGCGGATGTTAATGCATTTTTATCTTTCATGTCCCAAAAGAGAGTTTTACTATTTTCAGCCAATGATTCTGCAAAAAATGCCCCATACTTGGAGGATTTTTTTAATTCATAGGCTTTTTCTAAAGATTGAATTTCTTTATTTTCAGCTAAAATAAATCTGGATGTTAGACGTCGGCGACGTGCAAGTATTTTGCCCAGTAAGAAATACCAGAAATGCTGGTTCGGATCTAACTTTATCGCACTTTCTAATTTGTTTATGATGATTGTTGGATAATCTACTTGGTAGTACACCAAGTAGTGAGCTTCCATGGCCATTAAGGCAGCTTTGGTGGAACGCTCTTCTAAATCCACATCTTCCAATGAGAATTGCAGAATTTTATTCGCTTTTTCTATTTCATTATTCATTATATTTAAATGGCATTTGCACATTTCGAAAACGAATAGAATCGCCTTCCGGAATTTCCAGATATCTTGGTTATTTTCATTTTTTCCTTCGTTAAAACAATCTAAAATCTTCTCTAATTTTGTAATCAAGTCTTGCGCTTCAGATAATTCATTATCCTTAACATGTTCATTGAATAATATTAAAGTATAATTAAAAGTAGAAAAGTTAAATTTCTCCGTCTCTTCATTTTCAAGTTTTTTAATCATATCAGATTTTTCAATACTGTAAACAAATGGTTCTTTTCGCCATGAAAATGAATTCGGATATTTTCCAATTTCTTTTAACAATTCCTCTTTATTCAGCAAAGACATTATGAATGTTGTTCTGGAATCTATAAAATAAAAAAAATGTTAAAAATATTAGTTGATAATACATTCCATTTCAAGTGAAACTATTTAATCAGAAATAAAAAAAAAAATTGTAATTTCCACCCGCAGAATATATTTTAGACTATTTATCATCTATTTTTTTAAAGAAATACTAGCTGCAAGGCCCGCCTTCGGCGGCCCTCTTGCTTGCCAGGGGGCTCGCCCCTTGGACCCCCACTCACCCCACCACCCCAATGTACCGGGTGATTCAATAAGGGTGACGAGGTACCGTATCTCAGGAACTAATAATCGTAGAAGTTTGGGAAAAAAATCCTTCAGAGGAAATCGACCAAGAAAAATTGCATGGAAATATTTTTTAAGTTCATACGTCCACCGCTAGGTGGCTAAATAGCTTCGATCTTATAAAAGATGCAATTTTCTCGAAAATTTTCCAATATAAGTTTAGAAATGAATACTCTCACGTTAATGCCACCATAATAGTCCATCTTTTTGATAAATGACTTTTTATTGTAGGACGTAAAATAAAGGCGGGAGGGGATGCTAAACTTTTATGGACTCTAGTGTCTATAACTTAAGTTTGACTTAACGGAAATTTGTTAACAAGGTCTGGTTCAAGAAAGGAAGGTTTGGTGAATAAAATAAAAAAACATCCATGCCATTCTAGTTCTTGCCGCCCTCGCTAAGGGGCGTGTTTTATAAAGTTAAATGTTTTATTAATTTTGCTCCGAAATCTTAAATAGAACCGTATAATTATTTTATTAGATTCAGAAAGTAGATCAAATTTGCAACAAAATATGTTCAAACCGCATGTCGATATCTTCATTCGTTTAACAGTTATTGCTTAAAGAATATTTTATTAACGAATTTATTAAAGAAACAAAATAGGTAATTGAGTTTTCAATTTTTTTTTAAGTTTCGTAGTCAAGCATGCCATGGACAAATAAAAAAACAGTTTAAAACTTTGTTCTTATTTTCATTTAATCACAACAATAATGATAATAACGTTTTTCCTAATGCTTTTCTGTGTCGCCTGTGAGTAGGTATTAAATTTCAAAAATGTCTAATTTCTTAGAAGGCCGTGAAAGACTTGGTTGACAGTTTCTATGGAAACGGCGATTTTTCACAAATAGATGTTAATGTTGTAATTGTTATTTTATTGTTTGCTATGTTATATCATTATTGTTGTGATTAAATGAAAATAAGGTACATACATAGATATTATTATTTTTAATTATTATTGGAGTGTCGGCTACGAGGCCATTGACGCCACTATGCTTGTTTTAGCTATACAGCCCAAGATTATTAGATTATTAAATAGCTAATAGATAAATAAATAAATACAACAAATATAATAAAAAAAAAACAGGAATAGAAATATATGTTTGAAAGCCTTGAATAAAGTACCCTTTAAATGTACTTTAATAGGTCTATCTCTGAGAGATAATTTTTGATGTTACTTATATAATCTTCCCCTTCTAAGATATCCATTGAAAAAATATCATTTTTAATTCGATATATTTTGTATAATATATATTGGGAATTCTTTTTAGTACCTTGATGGGAACCAGCTACCACTCTAATGAAAAATAACAAATATCGCAAGTTTCTTACTTATTAGTGAAAATCTCTAGTATCAGAATAAAACAAAATTGGTTTATTGTACCAAAATTTAATAAAAAAAAAGAATAAGAAAAATGATCAAAAAGTGAATCTCCACCAACTTTCCAATTTTCATAAGAGAATATATATTTTGGATAATTTAAGCAAACAAAAAAAGCTTTATAATAAAAAGGTAAAAAAAAAAAAATGATTTTTGGAGATAAATAATTAATATCGGGAAAAAATGATTTTGTACTCTTATGAACAAAAGAACTCGGTGTTCATTAGAAAACTAGAGTGAAGGTCATTGGATATGGGACGACTGGATTTATCTTAAAAGGATTTAGGAAATGAAAAAGTATAAAAATTTTAAACGGGAGAAAAATAAAGAAAAAAAAGATTAAATAAATTGATTAAATTGAAGAAAGTAAATTAAAATACTTACCTATATTTAATGTGATATAGCAGTATTAGAATGCAAGGTGGTGTTGTGCGCCTAACACGTATGTGAATCCCCGCTGGAGTGAAATTATAAACAATTTATATTCCCAGAAGATTGAATTTGAACAAAATATTTTATAATCAGATCATGTTTGTTTTATCTGTAATAAGAACGAAAATATATTAAATATTGAATATAGTAAAAATTTTATTAAATATTTACAAAAAAAATGAGTGCGGCAAATTTAAATTCGGAGTAGAAGCCTAGATATATTAATGAACTGTTGTGGGCAACACTTGACTTTCACCTTTATTTGAAATCACAAAACCTATTTTCTTTCAAATTACTTCAATTTGATTTCCCCCAAGCAGTTGCGAGAAAACCAGAAAAAAGCCTGGTTCTATAATGTCAACTAAAATCATGGGGTACCTACTTCTTTTAGCCATAGCGCCCATAGAAATCTTAAGTTTCAAACCACAAAGCTCTGCAATTTTGCAAATCTGAGAGGATTAAATTTTTTTTTTGTGATCTCATTCAAAGGGTGACTGACTATGCTGACTTTAATTTAAATTATTTTCATGAAACTTGGCTGTTACGAAATTTCGCAGTTGGGGCAAATCAACTAAACTCGTGACCAGCGAAATTTCAATGATAATAATTAAATTAAAAATTTAGAATAAAGTAAAGAAAATTTATAATAAATAAGATGACGTGTTCTGATGTGGCCATCCTCTTGACTTTACCATATAACCTGGCCCCTAAAATTATTTATAATCATGTAGGGGGGGGTTTTTGCATTTTTATACTTCTGGTGTCCCACTGATTATGTATACAAAATTTGGTTGAGTTTGGTAAATGGCCAAGATTTTCATTTTTTGACCCTACACCCCGCCCCCCCCCCATTTTGGACGGTTAGGTTTTGCATTTTTAGACTTCTGGGGGTCCAGTGATTATGAATACAAAATTTGGTTGAATTTGCTCAAACAGCCTAGAATTTTAATTTTTAACCCCCCCCCCCCCCCCCCCCCCCGCCTTAATTTTGGGTCGATATGCTCCAAAATCTAATCAGCTCTTAATCTCAATGGACCAAAACTACGTGTGAAATTTGGTTTTGATATTCACACTAGTTTTTGAGCTATCTCGTCCACAAAAATTTGGTAACGCAAAGACTAACTAACTGATTAATTAACAGACTAACAGACATTTTGACAAAACAGTTATTATCTCGAAAAATATAATTTTTTCGATGTTCACTTATTAGAGCTATTTTGTAGACCGAAATGCCATGGTTTCGTTCAGTTTTTTAATCAAAATAGTTTCAGCCGTTTTTGAGATATTTCGATAAAAAGAAGGAAAAAAAACACTTTTTTCATGCACGATTATAATCCTTGACCATACCCTCTTGTATGGTAAAGTAAAAATTTTAAAAATAAAACATTCTAGGTAGGTTTCGCAAGAAGTTTTTATCTTTAAACTCCTGAAGATGGGCTCTTACCCCGAAACATATTTAGAGCCATGCTTATAAGCAGTGCTGGATTTCCGCCTAGGCCCACAAGGCCCGTGCCCAGGGGCTCAGCCGGCCTGGGGGCCCTGGGTGCGGAATCTTTTTTTTTTTTATTTTTCAACCTAAAAAGATCTACAAGGTATCTACAACAGGCATTACAAATATCATACAAGTATGCAATCACAATCTCTGGCTAAACAAATATCGCTTAACATTCTCATTAAAATTACTAAGAGTTTTTACGTTGGATTGCTCCATTTACATAAGCACATTTCCATTATCCAAACGTAGGAATTCCGTTCCGAATGCTGTTGTATACACCAGCGTCAAACGGCTCAGCAGAATGGTCGTTTTCAGCGCTAAAGAGAGTAAAGAATTACTTAAGATCTAACATAGGAGAGAACAGGCTCAATCCACTCTGTAATGCACATAGAGTCAGAAATAATGCAGTCAATTGACTATGAAGACGTCATTCGTTCTTTTGCACAGAAGAAAGTTCGCCGTAAGATTGTATAAATTTTATAGAATAACGTAAATATATAGTATTGTAAGAGTTCGTGGCTGTGATGAAACTGCACTAGATGAAGGAGGAGGTATCAACCAAAGATGGAATCACTGGGTTCAATAAAACACAACTTTAATGAGAAGTTTCGGCCTGAATTTTATTTATTATTGAAGATGGGATGAATCCCCTCTGATATCACAATTTAATAATAATTCTACTAAAATCTTAGAATCTGTCCTAAAAAGATTGATTGAATTCTTTCTCTTTTAAAATATTATATTCAATCTAATAATAAAAAGTCCTTCTTTAAAACAGCTGAATTCTTCGATTAGCCATATTATTAAAAATGCGAAAGTCTTCATTAAGATCAACTGACTTCGTTTTTTTTTCAAAGGTCAGAAAAACTATGCCTGCCATTCTTCGCGACCCATTGACAGCTTCTGAAGCCTATTGATTGCAGTCAAAGTTGAAAACGTAGATTGCACAATTGCACACCCATGCTATGGTCGCCACAGATGTAAAAAGTTTAGGCTATGAGTTAAATGGTCAGCTAAATAGTGAGGTTTTGGTCAGCTCCAAAATGTTTTCTGTCACCAAATATAGGGAATTGAGACTAGTGGCCAGCAAGAATAAGTGATGAGCAAATAATGTCATATTGGGCAGCTCTGAAATTGGTTGCATAGCTAATTAAATATATCTGCAGCAATATTATTAATAAAGAGGCAAATCGTGAGTCAGATTTAATAAAATTTTGGCAAGCTGTAAAATTTACTTTAGGCTAGGCACACACAGTCGATATTCAGTCGACCCAACAATTTAGTTGGGTTGGTTTGAAATGGTGATGCATTATCAATTTATAACCAGCTCTAAATTAACTAAGCTCGATTTTTTTATCATAAGTGCTCATCGATCGCTTTTAATTAAATAATCGAGTTGATCTGCAGTTGTGTTGTGTATGCACCTACATTAAACTTAATATATTTATGTCCATCAACTAAACTAGCTCGACTGAAAATCGACTGTGTGTGCCCAGCCTTAGTCTGCTAATTAACTTTATTTCTACACCAACAAATGTGCGCAACTTATTCCTGCATTTATTTATTGAAAAATAGTTTAATGTAATAAATGAATGACTATACTACCTATGGTTATCTTATTTAGTAAACTAAATTAAAATAAAACTAGGAAAATATTTAATCAAAATGCTTGAATAAAGATGAGATCAAAGTAGTCAAAAGAATGGCCAATCCAGTCACTTTAACCATTATACATGTCCCAGTGATATATATATTTTTTTTATTTTTACATATTTTGTTTATTGGGCCTCCGAGGAGGGGGCCGCCACTTACAAAGACAAAAGACCATTATACAAATTTATTTACAAACTTTTCACACTTTCAGTTTCAGAATAATCTAACTATTTATTTTTTGTTTTATTTATTTGATTATTTATTTATTCTTCCCAGTATATTTATTTATTTATTTTTATTGTTTGGACGACATGCGGTATTCCCCTTTTTTTGTTATTATTATTATTTTATTCTTGGTCGCAGCATACTAAGGTTTCACACCGTTCTGCTGTGGCCACACCCTGAGCCACTCAACAGGATCCTGAGTGGGAGGATCGGAGGGCTATAATGGGAGATGTGGAGACCCTTTTATATCAAGCTGACCAAATATGTAATTATTTTCTGATAATACTTACTTTGTTTGTTAACTTTGTTTTGTTTTTCTGCCGACAAAAACATAGTATGATGCCAAAATGATTTAATAGCTGATTTTTCTTGCTAGCCCAATATTTAAATGGCGAATCATTTAATTAGTTCTCAAAAGTTTATATGTATCTTTGAATGCCTCTTGCTGCCTGTACAAAAGTTGGATTGTGTTTTCCATTTTATCCTCGCTCAAATAAGCTTTGACCACAGTAGCCTCTTCCCTTGATGGAATTGTTAGACCTGAAAAATCAGTAGAAATTGTGAATTGGGCATAAATAAATAACACTAATATTTTACAAGCAGCAACATAGTTATACTGAAGACATGTATCTGATCGTATTGTAATCGTGCATGAAAAAAGTGGTTTATTTGCTTCTTTTTTTCTAAATATCTCAAAAACGGCTGAAACTATTTTGATTAAAAAAATTGGGCGAAGCCATGGTATTTCAGCCTACAAAAAAGCTCTAAAAAGTGAACATCGAAAAAATTATATTTTTCGAGATAATAACTGTTTTATCAAAATGTCTCTTAGTCTGTAATTCTTTAGGTTGTTAGTCTGTTATCTGTTAGTCTGTGCGTTACCAAATTTTGTACTAGCTCAAAAAATAATGTGAATATCAAAACGAAATTTCACATGAAGTTTTGATGCGCTGAGATTAAGAGCTGATTAGATTTTGGGGCATATCGACCCAAAATTAAGAGGGGAGGGGGTTGAAATTTAAAATTATATTATTTTCAAACTAAAACAACAAAAAAAATGAAATATACTATAAAATGAACCTAAAATAACGAAAATATTTTTTTCTGGCACCAAAATTAGGGGGGGGGGGTCAAAAATAAAAATCTAGGCCATATGAGCAAACTCAAACATATTTTGTACATGCGTACAAAATCAGTGGGCCCACAGAACGCTAAAAATGCAAAAATAAACCGCCCAAAATGGGGTGGGGAGATGTTGTAGGGTCAAAAAATAAAAATCTAGTCCCTTGTACCAAACTCAGCCAGAAGTGGATGGCCACATCAGAATGTGTCATTATTTAAATTGAGAACATGCAATAAGAGATATTTGAGAATTATTTTACCTGGCAAACAGCCTTAATATATAGTAATTCTGATAAGATCATTTTTTTCTCTTGCTTGGAAACTCTTGACAAATCTTCACAGACAATTTTTTGTGTATAAACAATTTATTTTTTATTTTTAAATAGCCTTCTTCTTCTTCTTAATAGGCCCTTGCGCCTGTTCTTCCAATTTATAAATTAGCCAGTAACAAAAGATTGATGACATCTTTTTTTTTGGACTTCCTCTGCTTCTTGTTCCTTGTGGACGGTTGTAGCGAACGATTTTCGGCAAACAGTCGACAGGCATCCTAACAACGTAATCGGCAGAGCACCTTCTTCGAACGCCCACCCAGTCGGCTATGTCTTGAATCTTGCTTTGTTCTCTGAGGTCTTTACTGCGGATTTTGTCTCGTATGGTCTTGCCGTGGATAGTTCTAATGATCCTCATCTCTGTTGTTCTGAGAAGTTGTTTCGTGGGAGTCGTATCCGCTCTTGATTCGGCACCATATGTGATTACCGGACAGACGCAGGTTTTGTATATCCGTACTTTGCCTTCTGGAGATAGGTATTTGTTTTTCAAAATCAGGCTATACAGACATCCGGAAATTCTCGCACCCTTGACCACTTGGGACTTGACTTCATCTCCCACATTCCTCTTGCTTGATATTTCAACTCCCAGGTAATTGATTCAGGTATTTGTTTCTCCAAATCAGGCTATACAGGCATCCGGAAATTCTCGCACCCTTGACCTCTTGGGACTTGACTTCATCCCCCACATTCCTCTTGCTTGATATTTCAACTCCCAGGTAATTGATTCAGGTATTTGTTTTTCCAAATCAGGCTATACAGGCATCCGGAAATTCTCGCACCCTTGACCACTTGAGACTTGACTTCATTCCCCACATTCCTCTTGCTTGATATTTCAACTCCCAGGTAATTGATTCCTGAGAGTTGTTCTATCAGGGTGTTGTTTATTCCTAGGTTGCATGAGAGAGGAGTCTTCGCAATGACCATAGATTTTGTCTTGGTCGTTGATATTTTCATGTTTTAAATAACCAGTTTTTGTTAAAATAAGAGATACTTTTTTGATGGTGGATCCAGCGTAATTTTTTAATTGTTTATAGAATTATATTGTGTTCTTTTATATAGAAATTAATGTAAAATTCTCTTTGTTGTTAGAAAGAACTTTGCATGGGCGCCGGACACTTGCACTCCCCTGTCATGAAAGAAAATACACAGAAAAAGATTAAGAATTGATTTGAATTTGACTTTAACTTAATTGTCATAACATAAATGTCTAATATTATATGCTTACCTATAATTATAAGGATGCACTATTTATTATAAATTATATTTTATTAGCAGTGACGAAGCTTGTCCTAAACGGGCCATGTATCAAAATTTGTCTGAGGGCTCTTCTACCCCTTAGTATCTTTTATCTATGTTCTACCCGATGTGGATAACATTTTACAAATATTTGATTATACACGTCGGGGAGGCCCCGGTTATAATTGATACGGCGGTAGCTTCGCCCTTGTTTATTAATTAATAGTATAGTATGTAGATGCAGATGAACTCCCCTGAAAACAGAGAGCATCTATCTTTTATCTATGACAGAGAGTATCCTGAAAATAATCCTGTCGGCGTACATGTGACTTTGACAGATTTGAATCGCTTGCCCGCAATTGGTCGAGCCTTGTCCAATCGCGGAAAATTTAAAAACATTGGAAGAGCAGAATGGTGAATTGGCTTTTTTTCAACAGGGATTTCTATCCTATTGAAAAAACCGAGGAGTGAACCGCAACCTAATATCTTGAAAATCTTGTCAATAAAACAAGTACAATGAATAATGTATTTTATAAGGGGTTAAGAGCATACAATAACATATCCGAATATATAAAAAAAACTTAAGATCCTAGTTGCATTCAAAAGGGAGATGAGACTATTACTTTTGTCACAACAAGAGTAAAAAAGTCATCTCGTCAATTAGTATTTATAAATTGTATATTCCTTGTTGTAAGGGTGGATATGTAGTAATATATTCTGTATTATTTATGTATTATTGTAAATATATATGTATATAGCTGACGCCCGGGCCTTCGGCACGATGCTATTTTTTTGCATGTTGTAAAAATACACTTTGGGTGGTCTGGTTCCACGTTCCACCACTCAAATGGTCTGGAGTGAATATATTATGTTTATAATTGACTATAAATTATTATTTTTATAATTTCATTGTGGGTCAAAAATATTTTTTAACACATATGTATTTTTTACCGCACTCACACCATACGCATGGGCATTCCTTGTAGAACTATCATAGACGGTACTATTACGCATTATTTCTAGTTAGGTCAAATCCGTACTCAAAAATGTGTCACCAGCTCTTGGACTAATAGGTTTTATTTATTAACAATTGGATGAATAAAAATGAATCAAATGGTTGAATCAAAACAGGTGCAGGAGGTGGGGTGCAATGGTGGGTGATCCGGGGGTAGGGCGAGGTTTCGGGGGTGGGGTCGAGCGGGATGGAGATGGGGGGAGGGGGGGGTGTACAGTGGGCGAATATTATATATTTTTGTATTTTTTTTTAATTTGAAAACGGCTCTCAAATAAAAATCGACCTTTTTATCAGAATTTTAAATTAATTTAAAAATAATATTAAAATAAAGCTTTTAACTGAAGGAAGAAGTTACCGAGCATCGCTCGGTACCTCCAGGTACTATAGATAATAGCTGACCCGACCACGCGCTGCTGTGGACAAAGATTTTTCTTTTAATAAAATAAGAATAAATCAATATATTTAAAAAAATGATAAATGATTATATTGCTTACCTGTCAAAATTGATTTGATCAAAAATTTAAATATAGGTATTTAAAAAATAATAATAGTTTTGAATATTAATTGAAAATGCAAAAAATTATAGAATAGGTATTAAAACAGTAAATGAATTATATATTACTTGTCAAAATTGTTCCCTTAACCAAAAGTAATATTGACAGTTGAAAGATTTCCAAAAAGCTATTATCGGCCATCTTGTTGTTTGCTTTTACCTCCGAGAGAGGCGCTGGTGTTGTTTCCTCGAATTTTTTTTTTCATGCCACAGAGGTGTGATATCTATAAAAACACACGTGTATTTGAATGGAATATTGTGTGAATATTTCAAAGAAATCGTTGAAGAACTTTCGGAGATCCTTTAACGTATCACTTCGGCGTAACAGTACATTTTTATTTATATAGATTGGAAAAACATTATTAATGTTGATCCAGGCGCGGATCCATGGGGGGGGGGGGCAATGTGGCATTTGCCCCCTACTGACTCCCGGCCGAAGCACTTAATTTTGACCAATTTCAAAATTGTCATCCCAGGTAGCACAAGAATAATCTATAAATATTCTGATAATATATTTTCGGGACATTGGAATATCTTCTAAATAATCTTTCAACTTTCGTAGATATTCTGGGAATTCTCTTAGAACCAAAAAATTTATATATAGTACATTTAATTCAATTTACTAGAATATTTTTAGCTGAACATTCTTAGATTATCCATCCAAAGGTCCCGGAAGATTCGACTAGGATTTTTCCGGTACAAATATTCTAAGAATCTCCTGAGGATTATTGGAATATATATGTACTTTTAATAAATTTTGTGGGTATTCGTAGAATCTCTTGTGCTATGGACAACACCGAGAGGTGAACCGCGATCTAATATCGTGTACATCGTTATTAACTCAGTAGCTAAGTAGATTATATTGATCGATCAAGTGTGTTTCACACGAAATTATTGATAAAAATAACATCGGGAAGTTTTTTTGAACGATTAAAAGATTGAGCTCCGAGCCTCTCCCACTTCGCGCAACATTCAAAGTTTTACTATATTAATATAAGTTTTGTTAGTGTAATTAATGTGTGTATGGTTCAATAAAACTTAAAAATAAAAAAATATGTTTTTATATAGGTAAAATCCCTCTAGTAGCACAATGTTTCAAACTACACAGTAATTATATTGTCCCTATATAGATTCTATATAGACACTATATAGTAACTATATAGTTTGAAAATTCTCAAAATCTATATGGGACAATATAGTTACTTTCGTTTGAAACATTGTGCTACTAGGGGCTATGCAATATGCGGGCAAAGGATTTTTTAAAGCATATTCCCCCTCCGCACTCAGTTTTTGCATTTCTAGCCTTCTAGTGAGCCATAGATTATGTAGACAAAATTTGGTTGAGTTTGGCCCAAGAGAAAGAATTTTCATTTTTTGACCCCCCCCATTTTTTGGTGGTTAGTTTTTGCATTTCTAGCTCTCTAGAGGCCCAGAGATTATGTATACAAAATTTGGTTGAGTTTGCTCCAAGGGCAAGAATTTACATTTCACCCCCCCCCCTTTGGGTGGTTTTTTGGGAAATTTTTTAAACAAAAGTTGTCAGAAATCACATCTCCTTTGTTTATTATAAAATTTGCCGTAGGGTTAATAGTTTAGGAATTATTTCATAATTTTATATAGATATCGGGAAAAAATCATTTATACTTTTATTAATAGAACTCCGGTGTTCACTAGAAAACTAGAGAGCATTCGAAGTTTAAATTTATAGTCAAAACGGTTGGCAGGTAAAAAAAAAAATTGCAAATCATCAAAATTTACAGAGAGCGTATCCGAGTCTTGGGAAAAAGTATGTACTTTTTCCAAGCATTATTTATTCATAGAAAATTTAAATATTTTCACTCATTTTCTTTTTAATTATTCTGATTCTCATTATTTTAAATTTCCTTCTTTGGTATATTTTATTATTCGTGAAAAAGGTATCAGAATTCAGGTCTAATTTCATTTAAATAAACATCTTTCGTTTGTAATGTTACATTTTTGTTGAAAGCTTCGAGGGAAAGGGAGGTCTTCCTCCTGTCGGGTGAGAATGAATGGATTGAATAGGAACCGCACGGCTGCTAAAGGACCTTTAACACCTGATTGTCAGGACAACTGCACTCTAATTACCATAGGAAGAGAAAGGAGACTAATTAAAGTTGTCGCCGAGCATGTTTCCCACCAAAGGAAGAACAATAGACCCCGGCAAACCGACCCAAAGGAGTTTACCCCAACTTGCTTAGTTTAGTTTGGTCCAAACAGAGAGAGAAGCCGATCGTATATTTAAATAGTGCCCTTGTGGCTTAGATCTTGGACAACAAAATCTATAAGAGAATATTAATTATAGAACTGAGTTTCTCTATTTATTTGAACGTCTTTGCTTGTTTACGTTGACGACAAGACCGATGATACTAGTCAAGTGTAGAAAATCAAAGCATACTTTATAATGCAAATGTTTACATTAGACCTTAGACCATGAAATATATAGACACGCCCTGATGTCGATTTAGTGAGACCAACATCTCCTATAGAACATGACGTCATCTGTAGGTAGGAACACCCAGAAATAGCATGGTCACTATAGGAATTATTATACATTGAGATAAATTTATCGTAGTTTAGATTATTTATTTTGGATTCCAATAATCGCAAATTAATATTAAATTAATATAACCAAAATATTTATGCGAGAACGCGACGTCATCTGTAGGCGATGTTGGCCTCACTTCACTCTGTGTGGAGAGTAGCAGAGGGCGTGTCTATATATTTCATGGTCTAAGCATTAGACCAACATCTAGGCCTTCGGAGAATATCGTCGCTGTAGTTCTAATACCTCGTAACCCAAAATTTCAATTTTTCAGTAGACGAACAAACCCTGTATAGGAGGAGAAAAGCTCATAGAAAATTGGGTGTTTTGATAATTTGATGAATCAAGTGATTGGTCTTAAAAATGAATATGCTATTCCTCAATAGTATACCATTTTATATTAATTTTATGGATTACGAGGTATTGACTTTTGGTTACTAGTTCTTGTAATATTTAATATACATGGTATTTTGTCGCATTAACCATTCTAAGATTTTTACTTTACCATACAGGGTATAGAAATCTAAAAATTCAAAAACTAACCGCCCAAAATGGGGGGGGGGGGGGTCAAAAAATGAAAATCTTGGCCATTTACCAAACTCAACGAAATTTTGTATACATAATCAAGTGTTTGGCCACATCAGAATACGTCAGCTTATTTTTTTTATAAATAACTTGCCGGACAACTTAATAAATAATAAGCCAGGTTATTTTCATAAAAAAAGTAATAATACATTTTGAAGTGGCTATTTTTTATTTATTCATTATACAATATTTTCTTAATCATGTACCATATAAGTGTATCATAAAAATGATGGTAATTCTCCGGAATGACCGCTTTCAATTGTTGAAGATGAATCCATTTGTCTTTCTTTATTTTTTTGCTTCCCCAGTATGAAATTTGTGATAACTTTGTAGTTTATCATGCTTCCAACTAGGACTGTCAATTTTGGACCACAGATATGAGAAAATTGACAACTCAAATGCGGGATGGGGCTGAAAAAAGTGAGGGCCAGAAAAAATTTGCATTAAGGACGTTCCTGAATCCCATTCAAAATAGTTGAAATGCAGTGCAGTCTTTCGCCTATTCTCCCATGCGAAGAGAGGAAAAACTATTTTCATTGCATCGTTTCTCGGATCTGGCAACATTTCATTCTTACCGATGATAAAAAACAAATAAAAAAAAAAAAACATCATGAAACAGCTCAATGCGAAATTCCAGATGAGTACATTAGGTATAGTTTTCAAATGCACCAACTGCAGAAGTCTTTTAGATATGGAAAAATTGAGTGATTTTAGTGCGACGTTGCCAAGTCGCCGTCTCTCACTTGTCATGTCATGAGAGAAAAAATGAAAACCATCAAAAGTACCTAACTCTTAACATTTTTCATATAAAACGAATACCACTTGTTACAATTATTTTAATACAAAAATATTTGTTAAATCTTCAGTTAATGATTTTTAGTTTTTTAAAACAATTGTAAGAAAATTACGATTGTTATTTAATGAAAGAGTCGCTTTAACATCAATCGGGATAGTGTTCTTGTGTTAAATATGCAAATTTGAATGGTCAATATTTACAAATTTAGTGCTACAAGAACTATTGAAAAAATTTCTACCTATAAAGGACACTTATAAATATGTGTATTCATCCAGGCCTTTAGGGGATGCACCTTTTTGGTGTATCTCCTTCTCCCATCAATATCATTAAAAAAAAGTTTTAAAAAGATTGTAAGAAAATCGATTTTTTAGGAACGTCCTTAAATATGAAATTTGCAGAAGCATTGGAACATTTATTAGTAGAGATAGAGTAAAATGAAGGCACAGTTGTTTTGGTATAGATTCGTGAATCTTTAATTAATGATCGATTTGTGCTTAAAATTGTATGGTGTTTTAAAAATCTTTCATGCTATAATACATTTTGTAAAAAAATAAATTTTCTTTATTAAAGTTCACGAACAAAATTTTTGTATCTTGAAAGGTTAGACCAAAATACATGTGAAAATTTAATAATCAAATAAATAAAAATATGTATATAATATATAACTTTGAATAATATTGAACTTTGAAAGTTTATAATAGGAAAATAAGGACAAGTTTTTATGTGTGACTTTTTTATTTATCAACGAACGTTTCGCCGACTTTTTCAGGGTTCTAGTCATGTCACACATTCGTCTAAATTTGCTTGTTATCTTCGTCATCTCAATTTAAATTTGAGATTTCTTTATGTAAGAATCAAAAGGAGAAAAATATTCTATTCTGGTTCAAAAACAGGGTTGCCTCATTCTATATATGTTATTTCTGTTTTATATCTAATGAAATTGTTAATATAAAAAGAAAAGAAAGAAAAATTGTTTTTGTGAATGTGCCAAATATTTTTTGAAATTTGTGTTCTGATGGTCTTCAATGGTAACGAAGATAATAAGAAAATTTAGACGAATGTGTGACATGACTATTTGAAGCCCTGAAGAAGTCGGTAAAGTCGACGAAACGTTGGTTGATAAATAAAAAAGTCACACATAATAACTTGACCTTATTTTCCTATTATAAACTTTCAAATTAATACAAATTATGGACGGAAATGATAATAATAATAATAAATATATAACATAATTTCGGACAGAGGAAGTATAAAATTTTCATTTGGAAAACTCTATCTTCAATCAGTAACAAATTTTGCCTTTAGGATTAATAATATAGGTTTGGATATGTCCCCAGGGATTCATGGATTTGAACTAGAAGGGCTTTTCTAAATCCTTTGGGAGAGGCGGATATTAATTCTCTCTTTCTCACTCTGTTGCCAAATAGATCGGTCATCTTTAATCAAATAGAAAACGAAAATTTTCACTTCAAGTTTCTATCTATCTATGTATATTGGAGAAATAAATCATTTGGGGCATATTAAATCATAATTCATAATAATTAGTGAGAGTAGCTTTAAATTATTACTCGAAGGCTAAGCAGGCAAGTCTAAGATTGAATTCAATCAATTTTATTATCATTATTATTAACCGAGTCGTTACACTTAGGGCCAGTTGTATGTCGGCTTGTAAAGTCTTTGTTAAGTTGACAAACGGACACGCAGTTTCATCGGATTGATCATCTGGTCGGGCACTGGGTGAATACTAAGGTTTGACCGTTTGTCAACTTAACAAAGACTTTACAAACCGTCATACAACTGGGCCTTACTCAGCACTAGTGAATACTAAGGTTTGATCGTTTGTCAACTTAACAAAGACTTTACAAACCGTCATACAACTGACCCTTACTCAGCACTAGTGCTGGTAAACTTTCACCTACCCTTGCAGTTCTTTTGTTTTCCAAGGGTTAGACTCAGACGGTGCAAAAAGGAAATTCACCCGGCCCACAAGCCGTTTTCAGATAATATATTAATTAAGGAACTTGTGGACCATGTGGCAGGTTTCAAGGAGTATTGCCTTCTTGGATGGTATCGCAAGTTCCTCAATGGTTTTGGACATTTTTTTGGTGACGGATATAGCTATGGGATGCATAGACACCTTGTTGAGCTTCCAGATATTTTTTAATTGAATAGCGAGTTCCTCATTATATCCTTTGTTTTTCTATTTCGATCTTTTTCCCTATTAATGTTGCTACAATGGGGGGTTGGGTAGGCTAGGCGGTAGCATGTCAGCCAGCTAACCAAGAGGACCCGAGTTCGAATCCGGCTCGAGGCATCCGGCTAAAATCTGACCCCCGAGGTAGAGACAAATTTAAAAATAAAAATAAATAGTATCGTAAATGGCTTATGGCTACCATGGCCGAAAAACCAAAAAAAAAAAAAAAAAAAAAAAAAAAATGTTGCTACAATGACTTTTTTTGAGGTGGTTTTTTGGGGAAATTTTTTTAAACGAAAGTTGTCAGAAATTTCATCACCTACAACTTTGCTCATTATAAAATTTTCCGTAGAGTTAATAGTTTAGGAGTTATTTGATAATTTTCATTCGTGCCCCCCCCCCAAACCTCCTTTTGGGGTCAAAATATCAAAACGTTAGGTATATAGCTAAAAACGTAAGTTAGAAGACATCTGATACAAATATGAAATTTTATAATAATCCCTTCAGCCGTTTTGACATGAATCGTGAGCAACTTTTCGCGGAAACCACTGAAACAGGCATACAGACAGGAATTTTGTTGAGGGTGTTTTTGTTCATAACTTTGCTTGAAACGTGTGCAACCAACATTTTGCGTGATTTGGAGCATGTACAGAACAAAACCTTAATTTTATATATATAGATTGCCAACACATACCCACAGACATTTTTTGATCATTGACTTTGAAACATGAAGACCTGTAAATATATAAAATTTATTCCCAAAAATTGGATTTCCTTTACTATAATATAGAAGCCCGGTTACTAATGTAAATATTAATTAGACCAACGTTATATTTTTCATCATCATGCACATAATTAATTAAACAAATCCAAATGTTCTAAATCTAATTAGCTTTTGTAAATTGTACTCGGTAGAATATCCTAGTTAGTTATATAATCTAATTCAATAAATCAAATATAATCCACACGGAAATAAAATATTTCTAATTATTAAATGAATTCACATTGATATATAAAATTATTTGATTTCCGTTTGATCAATAATTTATTCTGTATAAGCAGCATTGGGTAAAATAGTTGTTTTAATTTTTGATAAATTTTTATTTAATAGAAAATAATATTATATATTGAAAATTATAAATTTAATATTCACTTTTTTTTGTAAATAAATATTTTATGATATGAGGATTTAAACCTTTTAATGAATGCGCACATATTGACCAGCTTCTACTAGTAATACAATTTATTCTTATGGAATTGCGATTTTAGCGTAGATAGAAAGTCGCATCTCTCCACTAGACCACCCCATTCAAATGCAATAAGATGCAGACAAAACACTTCCAGGAACACAGTTATGTTTATAGGTAGTTATCTATATAAGGACTCAACTGTATTCTATATTTTTTTATTTCATGAATTTTCGCAGAGAGGGTATTTATTTAATTTTAATTATTAGACTATTTTATTAGAAATATCAGCTTTCTCCGATTTTTGTTTGAAATATTCAGCGCCTGAGGACGCAACCCACTAAGCAGAATGTCGCAATAGAATGCATAACCTAGTTTACCAGGCCGCACTACATTTTTTTTATACCCAGGCTGGAGGATAAGTGTGGTTTTAAAAATATTTCTATCTATATATTTCAAAAATTTTGGAAAACTTTTTGTTCTAATTTCCAGAGAGCTTTTGAGATACTAGTATGCATCTTTACTTTCCTAATTAGAAAGTGAAAGAAGAATTATTTTTTACAGATATAAAATATGCTGATGTTGCCATCCACATGACTTTACCACAAACCTGCTCCCTCTCTTATATTTAATATTTAATAAAATAATTTATTTTATTTATTTATTTATTTAAAAAAAAAGATAAAACCGAGCCATATGTTTCTTAACTTAGGTGATCCTTAGATAACCGCGGGGGCTTAACTAAAACAAATCACTGAGAAAAATTGATAAAATGTTGAAATTTTCGGAAACTATAAGGCATAGAGTTTTCTTTGTCAAGTGACTTTTCTAATCCAAAAGTTTTAGATAAAGAACATAACATAGAAAAAAGATTAATTTTAGAAATGATTTAAATTATAAATTATAAAAGATTTTTAGATAAAATAATTTAGCAGCAGCACGGAACAAGTACGAAAATATTTTTAAAATTATTCTGTAATAAATATTATAAAACAATCGATTATTAATAATTATTTTCAATTTTAAACGAAATTGATTGGTTTTTAAGAAAATGGTAAAAGCTAGAAACCTTAAACAAATAACTCGCTGATGCCGGGTGACTTGCAACCAAGCCTCTTAATAAAACACAGCAAAAGAAATAGAAAATGATCTTATTTTATCGATTTCATCTATCTGAAGGTTCACAGTATGTCTATTATATAAGCCTTTTGCTTAAGAATTTCGTAGTTTAAAAGAAATTGTATGAAAAGACTCAATTTCTTCTCTCCGTGAGCAAATCAACTAGAAAAGACAAAATGTTTTATTTTTTTTCTCATTAGATATTTATTCGAATCTATTGAAATTTCATTTATAAGTGTTATTTTCATTTATCTTTTATATGAAATAATTATTATTAGGAAATTTGCATTTTAAAGGGTAGTTTATTTGAAGTCCAATTTGAAAAAACGCTAATAACTCCGTTGAAAATTTTTTTAAAAATATAAAATTATTAGATATTATAAAACAATTAATTGTTAATGATTTAATTTAATTTTGAACGAAATCGATTCAGTACTTTTTGAGAAAATGGTCAAAAACCCCGAAAACCGGCATGAAACGCCGTTTTTTGAAAGCGAGAGATGCCTTTGAAAAAAGTTTAAAAAGTCATATGAAACGAAACATTGACTTGTGACATGGTGGTGGCTTTTTAAAATGTTTCTAAAACGGCCTTTCATGGCAGTTTTCGGTGTTTTTGACCATTTTCTCAAAAAGTACTGAATCGATTTCGTTCAAAATTGAATTAAATTATTAATAATTAATTGTTTTATAATATCTGTTAATTTCATATTTTTAAAGTAAATTTCAACGGAGTTATTAGCGTTTTTCAAATTGGACTTCAAATAAACTACCCTTTAAAATGCAAATTTCCTAATAATAACTATTTCATATAAAAGATAAATGAAAATAACACACAGATATGAAATTTCAATAGATTTGAATAAATATCTAATGAGAAAAAAAATAAAACTTTTTGCCATTTCTAGTTGATTTGCTCCCGGAGAGAAGAAATTGAATCTTTTCATACAATTTCTTTTAAACTACAAAATTCTTAATCAAAATGCTATTTTCTTATATAATAGACATACCGTGAACCTTCAGATAGATTAAATCGATAAAATAAGATTGATTTCTTTCTCATTTATAATTCTGTTTGTTATATCGAGAGATGTCTCGCCTAATCAGAGAGATTTGTTATTGATTCAAGTCCATTCGCTCTACATACAATATTGCAATATCTTTTAACGCGTAAACTATTAATTTTAGACATTTCAGTCATATTAACTTTTCTGTTTGAATTAATTTCTTCTTTAATAAAGGTCATTATATAAATTTGTGTACCTCAAAGGGTTAGGCAGTAATGGTGAAATTTATGTGGAAAGTTAGATAAATACAGCTCTAGCGGCCTAGATATTGTACATATTAAAAAACTAATGAAGAAACATTTTGATATTTTGATTTTCTAAAAGAAAGTTCATTATCTATAATTAGCTCCGATGACTATTTATGTAACTAGCTAGAGAGAGGACTAAAATTTCAAAATTAAATAATTTTTTCTGAGAAAAGTAAACATTATTTTACAAAAATAAAAGCGGTTTTAGATAAAGGGTGGCTTCTAGTATTAAGGTGAAAATTTTTAATGAAATCTGAATCATCACCTAAATTCTAAATTTTATGAATCCCCAATGGGCTTAAATTTTTATATTAAAAAATATTTACATTTACATAACTCGAAAACTATTGATTTTAGACATTTCACTCATAATAACTTTTCTGATGGGAATTAAATATACTTTAATAAAGTCCTTAAATATGAATTTGTTTATCCCAAAGTGTTAGGCAATAATGGTGAAATTTAAGTGGAGATTGAGATAAATACCCCTTACAAAACTCATGCGCCTCTTTTAGGAAAAACCGATTTTTTCTTAGTATCCTAGTATTAGATTGAAGGGGAAATTTTCATTTTTTTCTTTTTTTGCTCGATCACTGCGTGATCACTGTATAGAAAAAAGAAAAATTAATTTTGTCTATGTGTCTGGATTCAGATACCCACGATAATTTATTGTGCTAAAGTATTTGCATTTCCAACATAGGAGGCTAATTAGATTTTGGGCTTTCTAGCTTTAGAAATTCTGGTTCAAAAATAAAGAAAACATCATTTTTGGAAAGAATTTATTCACGTATTAAATCAATGTTATAATATAGACATAAGTGAACAATTTATTTAATATGTATATTACAATTTAATACATTCAAATATACGATAATGTAATATAATAAATTAATAAAATAAATAAATAAAATAATTAATAATACGATTATATTAGATAAATTCAAACAGGCACTTTGTTATGAATAAAATTTATTTCTGGTTTTAAATAATTAGCGGAAATATAGCAGCAAATATTATATTAATAAAGTGCAAATTTAATACAAGTAGGTATTAGCTTTATAGCCAAAACCGGTTCCAAGACAAAAAAAAAATAGCTATAGAATTCAACCCAACTTACAGAAAAATAATAATTTCACAATTTCCTCCAGTATCTGAGTATCTTCTATCAATTATTAGTTTTTTTATTTTCCAGAAAAATGAAAGGTAAATTTTAATTGAACGTAAACTCTAGCAATTCAGAAGCAAATAAATCGTCTTTATTGGTAAATAAATTCAGGCATATAAATTGAAATTGTTGATACTAAATTTAAGGTGATCTCAAGATGAATTTATAACCTTACAATAGAATAATAAAAATTTAACATCCAAACAAACCAAGGAGCTATTTTTTAAACATTAAAAGAGAAGGGAAAAGAGAGAGAGGAATCAGTATCCGACTTTAAAACTTATTAATTGGCTAATGATAAAATGTATAATTACTTATTGGTCTAGAACTAGGTCAGTTTTGAAATAGAGATAAATGTTATGTTAATTAAATAGGAGGAAAAATATACTTTTTAAGATTCGGTATGCAATCTGAATCTGGCTACTACCTTGCTAGGTAGTAATATCTAGGTCTCTTTGAAGTCTGGTGGGTAAACAAAAGCTGTCTTGCGAATTTGAAGTTTTTGGTAGGTTTTTATTAGTTCTAGAAAAAACCTATATATTCTTTGAAGCCTGTTAGGTAAATAAAAAATTGGCTGATAAATTTACAACTATTTGCCAATATTTTATTAGTTCTTTTTTTGTCTCTTTTGGACAGAGGAGTTTTGTAACTCGTCCTTTCATTTAGAGATAAGAAAAACAAGGGTTGGATTTGAAATTAGGCAGAAATAAGGATATCTCTGCGTTGCTAAGGTAAACATTTTGTTTATTTTCATAAAAAGAAAAATTTTAATTTTTTTTAGATATGGTTGAAATATATAGTGATTCAAGAATTGAGACTAGGAGTATAGGTGTTGGAACCAGTGATAGATTTCTTTCCGAAAATGATAGTTTAGAAAGGATGAAAGAGAAAATTGATATTTTGGAGAAGGAATTGGTTCAGGTTCGAGAAGAGTTAGATACTATTAGAAATGTTATTGGCCAAGGACAGATTAATTCGGCGGTCTGTCAGGAGAGAGATATTTTACTAGATAATTCAGGGGTTAGAGAAATTGATAATAGAGTTTTAATTTTAGGGGATAGTTTATTTAAATATTCGGCATCTTATACTGCATCCCGGGGGTTTAGTTCATGGTGTTTCCCGGGTATAAGATTTGAACAGTTGGAAAATATGGTAGAGAGGTATGTAGGGGCTAGAAAGGATTTAGTTTTTATTCATGTAGGCACGCATAATATCTATGATATTACTGCTGAGGTATTCCGTTTAAAATTTGATAGATTAGTTATTTCTCTTAGAAATAAATTTCAGGGAGCAAAATTAATATTTAGTGGTATAATTTATAGAAGGGATGTAGATTTTAGAAGGATTAATTGGGCAAATCATATTTTAGAAAGTGTCTGTTTCAAGTATGGTTGTAAGTTTATAAATTCAAATAGTTATTTAGATTATAAAGATTTAGGCAAGAATGGTATTAATTTAAATAGGTCTGGTTCCTACAAGTTAGGGAAGGTGTGTATTGATAGTATACTGGAATATCAAAAAAACTAAATGGAGGGGGTAAGAGGACAATTTTCAGAAATAGAAATCAGAGATTTAAGTTGTTAATAATAAATTGTAGAAGTATCTTGAATAAAATTCTAAATTTTGGACAACATGTGGATTTAATTAATCCAGATGTTATTGTTGGTACAGAATCTTGGCTTAGGGAGGAGATTTCGAATAATGAGGTATTTCCTAAGGGTTATATAGTCTATAGAAGGGATAGGCAGTCTGTTAGAGGGGGTGGAGTCTTTATAGCAGTCAAGGATTCGCTTCCGAGTAGTTTAAATTTTTTAGATTTACAAGAGGAGATGTTAGGGGTGAATGTGAAATTTGGACGTATAAGTAGGGTGATTATTGGGTTATATAGATCTCCTAGTCAGGACTTCAAAATTTTAGAAAACTTAGATAATTTTTTAAATTGTACATCTATGCAAAGTAAGGATATTTTAGTTTGTGGAGATTTAAATTTGCCTAATGTAAATTGGTCATCTGCGACAAATAGTAATTCTCTTGCTCAAATTTTGGTTGATGATATTTTCAAAAGTAGAAATTTTATCCAAATTGTTAGGGAGGGGACTAGGCAGAGGTCCAGTGGGCAAGCGTCTGTCCTCGATGTCTGTTTAACCAACTTTGATAGTGATAATATGAGAGTCACTATTGAAGATGGAATTAGTGATCATTATTCTGTGGTAATAGAATATTCGGGATCAGTTAGTCAGTCTCTAACCTTCGAAAAGAAGCATTGGCTGTATAGATTAGGAGATAAAATGGGATTTAATAATTTTTTGGAATCTAAATTTTTAGAATGGTCTGTAATTCGGGATGTAGATCAGCAATGGGATGGGCTTATGAATCTTTTGGAAGAAGGAAAATATAAATTTATTCCCTCTAAATTAGTTAAAGTGGGTAACGATCCTGTTTACTATGATAGAACCATTAAGAATTTAAAACGGAAATGTAGGATAGCATATTCTAATAGGAATAAGTCTTCGAATCATAAAAGAAAATTCCGAGAGCTAAATAGGCTGTTAATTGAAAAAAAGAATTTGACTAGAGTTAATTATTTGAATAATTATATAGATAGGAATTGTAGTAATAGAAATTGGTTTAATGTTTATTCGTTTCTTAAGGAATTAAATGTTTCGGCAAATGTCCCTGCGCTTTTAGGGGATGATGGTGAATTGGTTGAGGATAATGTGTTGAAGGCAAATTTATTAAATAGACAGTATTCGTCCGTTTTTGTACCTCTAGAGGAGGGTGAGTTAGTTGATGGAGGTTCTAGTGATAGTCAGATGGAGGATTTAGTCATTTTGGAATCGGATGTAGCATTAGGTATTAAGAGGTTAAAACCAGGAAAGGCCTCGGGGGAGGATGAAATTAATAGTGATCTCTTGAAATTTGTAGTGGATAGTATTTCAAAATTTTTATGTTTACTTTTTAATAGATGTTTGGATGAGGGAACTATGCCTATTGGTTGGAAAAGAGCGTTAGTTATTCCTGTTTATAAAGGGGGAGATAAGAGCTTAGCTTGTAATTATAGGCCAGTGAGTTTAACAAGTCTGGTGGGCAAAATTTTAGAGAGGTTGGTAGGCTCTCGTATCCGCTCGTATTTGGAAGGGCAAGGATGGTTCTATCATAGGCAACATGGTTTTAGAAAAAATTATTCCTGTAATTCTCAATTAGTTTCTTTTATTCAGGAATTACAGGAAGCTTTGGATAAAAGTAAGTGTGTAGATGCAGTATTTTTGGACTTTGCCAAGGCTTTCGATAAAGTCAGTCATAAAATTATTTTAGAAAAATTAAACTCGTCAGGGTTGTCTGTTAAGTTAATTAAATTTATTCGGTGTTTTCTTAGGGATAGAACTCAAATTGTAAGAGTGGGTTATGATCTGTCTGATAGAGTAGATGTCACGTCTGGGGTGATTCAAGGTAGTGTTCTGGGTCCTCTTCTTTTTCTTATATATGTAAATGATTTGCCTTCTATCGTGCAATCATCTATTAGGCTTTTCGCGGATGATTGTGTCGTATATAGAATAATTGATAATGATTGTGATAGCCTTACTTTACAGAATGACCTGGATCAAATTGAAGGATGGTGTAGATCCAATTCAATGGAACTAAACCATTCCAAGTCAAATTTGGTTAGATTTAGTACTAGAAATCTGGTTAGTCCTCAAAATTATTACATTGGTGGAAATATTATCAATGAATCTAAATTTTATAAATATTTAGGCATACATATTCAGGCAAATTTAAAGTGGGACATGCATATTAGTTATATAGTCAATAAGGCTTATAGGAAATTGGGGATGTTTGGTAGAATTTTGAAGGGTACATCTAGAGAAGTTAAGTCAAAAGTTTATTTAACTTATGTAAGACCTAATTTAGAGTATTGTTCTGTGGTTTGGGACAAACATCCACAACGATTAGAGAGAAAAATTGATATGGTACAAAGGAGGGCGGCTAGGTTTGTTTTTGGTAAATTTGATAGGTTTAGTAGTGTCACTTCAATGATTAATGAATTAGGATGGTCTAGCTTATTGGAGAGAAGGGAATGGGCTAAATTGAAAGTGATTTTCAAAGCCTATAAGGGTTTTAGAAGTTGGGAGGAAATAACGAATAGATTTCAGGAACCAAGTTATTTAGGTAGAGCTGATCATAGAAAAAAGATTCGTAAGCCAAGATTCTTGAAAAATATCGGTTTACATTCATTTGTAGGATCTGGCATTGATTTGTGGAACAGTCTGTCTGTTACTACTTGGGATTATAGTCCTCTGCCCCCTATGATTAAATCAATTATAAATTTTGTCAAGTCCTAATGTCCTAGAGTTGTGCAAAATTTTATTTAGTTCTCACAAGCAGAGATTAGGTGAGGTAGAGAGAGGTCATACCATCCTTGTTAAGGTTTTGACCAGGTTTCCTTAACAGCTTATGGCAAATGCCGGGATGGCTAATGCGTCGCTTGCTCCTGGTATCGGGTTTTTGCGCGGAATTTTTAAATTACTTTTTGTCTTTTGATGGAAATCTATGGTCATGTTATTTGTTAATGAGCATACATTTCTATTTTTTTTTTCTTCTTTTTTTTTTTTACTTGTTTATTATTTGTTAAATTGTTGTAATTAATTTGTATTGATGTTTATTAATGTATTGTAGCTAGATTGTATTGATGTTTGGAGGACCTAGCCACCGAGGACTTGTGCCTCTAAGCAGGTCGAGAAATAAAGATTTATTTATTTATTTATTCTTTTTTTCGTCTCTTTTGGGGAGGGGCGTTAGTTAACGCTTCATTCGATTTAGAGAAAGGAAAAGCAAGGGTTGGTTTTGAAATTAGGCTGGAATAAGGAAATCTCTGCGTTACTAAGGTAAATATTTTGTTTATTTTTAAAATATTTTTTTCTTTTTTTTTAGAAAATATGGTTAAAAGGGATGGATAGTCAATCCAGGGTTGGGACTAGAAGTATAGGTGTTGAAACCAGTGGTGGTATTTTTCTTATGAGGATGATTCAGATGGTTATATAGATTATAAGGATATAAGGAAGAATGGTATTAATTTAAATACAGTCTGGTTCCTACCAGTTAGTTAATTCAGATATTAATATGTAGGTTTGTAATTGATTTGGAGGATCTGGCATTGATTTGTGGAAGTCTATCTATTTATTACTACTTGGGATTATAGTCTTCTGTTTCCTATGATTAAATCAATTATAAATTTTGTCAAGTCCTAGAATTGTAAAAATTTTTATTTAGTTCTCACAAGCAGAGATTAGCTGAGGTAGAGAGAGCTCATACCATCCTTGTTAAGGTTTTGACCAGGTTTCCTTAACAACTTATGGCAAATGCCGGGATGGCTAATGCGTCGCTTGCTCCTGGTATCGGGAGAGTCTAGACAGAGAGGTATTAGGGAACGCATCTTTTTTGAAAAACTCCTCTATTTCTAATGACTAATTCTTGTCATTTCAGATCCTAAAAATAAGATCATAGTTGAAAAAACAAAACACTATAATGGATTAATTTTTGAAACCAAACAATTATATTTCTCTCAAGGATTCAAATAATTTTATAGAGGATTCTAGGTAAATCTATTTGTCCCAATAGCTTAAATTGAGCAATCGAATTTGTAATATACGAGATAATTGTTAATGTATATGAAAATAAGAAAATTGATTTCTAATTATATAATAATATTATTTCAGTCTTTGAGAAATAAACATATAAAGAAAACCAACAATTGTCAAGCGGGAGTATTACAGATACTATTGTTCGGATTAATATCTAGTACGAAAATATTATGATTAATTTAACTGGCCGTGCATTTTACGTAAAAAGTAAATATTACAAAATAGTAACCTAGAAATGGTTGCAAAACTTTGTTGCTCCCACCTAAACGATCCACACGAAAACTGTTGGATAGGCGTTGCTAGGCAACAGTGGTTATTGTTCATGTTTATTGTTTATTGTTTTTATTTTGATTCTAACGTTATATTGAATGTAATAAAGTACTCGTTACTGTTACCTATTACCGTTGAGTGCTATTATTTCACTAATATGATGGACACAACAGCAATGGTGTAAGAAGTGCGTTAACTGTGCTTCCGCAAATGGTCCACAGAAGAAACCCAAGGCTCCCTTGAGACAGTATAATGTGGGAAGTCCTTTTGAGAGAATTGCCATTGCCAAAAACTTCGGCAGAAAATATATATATTTTAGTGGCAATGAATTATTTTTCGAAGTGACCAGAGCCATATGCTTTACCAAACCAAGATGCGGCAACGATTGGATAGACATTAGTGCAAGAGTTTTTCAGCCGGTTTGGTGTACCATTGGAACTTCACTCTGATCAAGGCCGGAACTTTGAGGCAAACTTATTTTGGAAAACGTGTCAACTGTTAGGGATAAATAAAACTCGAACAACACCAGGCCACCCTCAATCTGATGGCATGGTCGAACGGATGAACCGCATGATGGAAAAATATTTCAGCTTCAAATGGTGTCCGAACGACAGGAAGATTGGGACAAATGTATCCTCTTGTTTCTAATGGCATATTGTTCCGCAGTTAACGAATCCACTGGAGAAACCCCTGCTAACATTTTATTTGGTCGTGAAATGAGGTTGCCTTGCGATTTAAAGTTTGGCTGTAGACCGGGGGAATTCGAAGTAGCGGGAGATGACTATGTGGGCAAGCTGTACAATAAACTGCAACGGATCGCTGCTAAACTTTTATCCAAATTCATCTGAAATATTAATATGTTTGTTCCTTTGTTATTAATCAGATATCACTTGCAATTTGTAGTTCATATTGAAATTAATTCAAAAATAATTCTCATTTAAGAGTCGAATAACCATTCTACATTGGATTTTTGACGTTTCGGTTGTGTTACTGGTAACCATTTGCTGAAGACATAGAGGAATCGACTTAAAATCAAAAATAGCCATCGATTCTCATCTAATACTTGAGGAATAACAATTCTACATTAGGTTTTTGACGTTTCGATTATTATTGGTAACCATTGCTGAAGACATGGAGGAAAACGACTTAAAATCAAAAATAACGATCGATTCTTATCTAATACTAGAGGAATAACCTTATTGAATTCCATTTTTGATGTTTTGACTATTAATGAAACCTCTACTGAAAATGTAGAAGAATCGACTTAAAATCAAAAAGACTAAATTCTTTTTTGGCAAACAACTCAAGCTTGAGTTGTTTGCCATAAAAGAATTTAGTCTTTTGATTTTAAGTCGATTCTTCTACATTTTCAGTAGAGGTTTCCATTAATAGTCAAAACATCAAAAATGGAATTCAATAAGGTTATTCCTCTAGTATTAGATAAGAATCGATCGTTATTTTTGATTTTAAGTCGATTCCTCCATGTCTTCAGCAATGGTTACCAATAATAATCGAAACGTCAAAAACCTAATGTAGAATTGTTATTCCTCAAGTATTAGATGAGAATCAATCGCTATTTTTGATTTTAAGTCGATTCCTCTATGTCTTCAGCAATGGTTACCAATAAAAACCGAAACGTCAAAAATCCAATATAGAATGATTATTCCTCAAGTACTAGATGAGAATCAATCGCTATTTTTGGTTTAAAAGTTGATTTCTCTATGTCTTCAGGAATGGTTACTAATAAAAACCGAAACGTCAAAAATCCAATATAGAATGGATATTTCTCAAGTATTAGATGAGAATCAATCGCTATTTTTATTTTAAGTCGATTCCTCCATGTCTTCAGCAATGGTTACTAATAAAAACCGAAACGTCAAAAATCCAATATAGAATGATTATTCCTCAAGTACTAGATGAGAATCAATCGCTATTTTTGGTTTAAAGTCGATTTCTCTATGTCTTCAGCAATGGTTACCAATAAAAACCGAAACGTCAAAAATCCAATATAGAATGATTATTCCTCAAGTACTAGATGAGAATCAATCGCTATTTTTGGTTTAAAGTCGATTTCTCTATGTCTTCAGCAATGGTTACTAATAAAAACCGAAACGTCAAAAATCCAATATAGAATGATTATTCCTCAAGTACTAGATGAGAATCAATCGCTATTTTTAGGTTTAAAGTCGATTTCTCTATGTCTTCAACAATGGTTACTAATAAAAACCGAAACGTCAAAAATCCAATATAGAATGATTATTCCTCAAGTACTAGATGAGAATCAATCGCTATTTTTGGTTTTAAAGTCGATTTCTCTATGTCTTCAGCAATGGTTACTAATAAAAACCGAAACGTCAAAAATCCAATATAGAATGGATTATTCCTCAAGTACTAGATGAGAATCAATCGCTATTTTTGGTTTAAAGTCGATTTCTCTATGTCTTCAGCAATGGTTACTAATAAAAACCGAAACGTCAAAAATCCAATATAGAATGATTATTCCTCAAGTACTAGATGAGAATCAATCGCTATTTTTAGTTTTAAAGTCGATTCCTCTATGTCTTCAGCAATGGTTACTAATAAAAACCGAAACGTCAAAAATCCAATATAGAATGATTATTCCTCAAGTACTAGATGAGAATCAATCGCTATTTTTGGTTTAAAGTCGATTTCTCTATGTCTTCAGCAATGGTTACTAATAAAAACCGAAACGTCAAAAATCCAATATAGAATGATTATTCCTCAAGTACTAGATGAGAATCAATCGCTATTTTTGGTTTAAAGTCGATTTCTCTATGTCTTCAACAATGGTTACTAATAAAAACCGAAACGTCAAAAATCCAATATAGAATGATTATTCCTCAAGTACTAGATGAGAATCAATCGCTATTTTTGGTTTAAAGTCGATTTCTCTATGTCTTCAACAATGGTTACTAATAAAAACCGAAACGTCAAAAATCCAATATAGAATGATTATTCCTCAAGAACTAGATGAGAATCAATCGCTATTTTTGGTTTAAAATCGATTTCTCTATGTCTTCAGCAATGGTTACTAATAAAAACCGAAACGTCAAAAATCCAATATAGAATGATTATTCCTCAAGTACTAGATGAGAATCAATCGCTATTTTTGGTTTAAAATCGATTTCTCTGTCTTCAGCAAAGGTAACGGATAAGAAAACAACGCAGTTGCTATGGTTACTCATAAAAATTCCTCCCAAATTTTTAGCATTTCACAGAGAGAAGCCTATCCATTCTTACTTAAGTTAGGTTAAATGAGCTATATTAAAACGATCAAATGAATAAATTTAAAAATTTTTTTAAAAGTACTATCTTACTTTAGAGTAAAGTACTTTAAAATATAATTTTACTAAAAACTTTATTTAACCTTTTTTGTGGTCCCCAAGGTACTTAATTAGGATATTAAATTTCATCAAAATTGGTTAAGTCATTTTCAAAATATTTAGAAAAAAATAAAAAAGTACCGAAATAAAGTACTAATGTTTGTGGGCCGATATGTACCAAAAACTAATCAGCGCTTCATTTTGTTAAACTAATGGTAGGTTTTCAATTTCATTTCAATCGGTGCAACGGTGTGGAAAAAATCGTGGGCCAAAAAAGCGATAACATACATACCATCACATCCATACGCACGCACTAAATGAAAAAATCGCCCTTTTTGGCCTCTCGACGAGACCCCATGTAATTTTTGACAAAACCGTCACGTGTTAAAATTCAACCTATATGAATACTACAATTTGTGACTTTAATTGAATCCATGGGTTCCGTAGTCTTTACCTGAGGACCCTTTGAAGCCACGCTTGCCCCGAGAGCGATTACAATACTTTACCCATGCTTTGCATTGGATAAAGTAAAAAAGACGACGAAATTCATGAGCTCACATGGAGACACGTACAAATAGCGAGCGATAGGATGAAAGAGTGCTATGACTTGAAAGCTGAGGCCGTCGGATACCTGCGAGGGAATATGGTGTGGCTACATAATCCCCAAAGGCGCCGTGGACTTTCACCAAAATTTCAAAGAGACTGGGAAGGCCCCTACGAAGTGATGAAGAGGATGAATGACATTTATCGAGTTAGATTGATGCCTCGGGGCAAATCGAAAATGGTTCATTACAATCGGTTGGCTCCATTCGCTGGGTACAATGAGTCGTTAGAGAGAGAAAAACCGTCAGTGGACGAAAGGTCCTAAGAAGGGGATGATGTAACGGGCGTGTAGCCTAGAGGGACCGTTATAGGAAGCGCGAGGCTCTTTGGCCTGGGGGACTTTTTGGGAATGTTGTTGTTGATTTTGGAGCCGCGCTCAAAGCTCGTTCCGTTCGCATGCGAAGATTTAAATTGTGCCGGCTGTGAAGTGTTCAGTGTTTTGTGAAGTGTTCTGTGTTCTGTGAAATGTTCCGTATTCTGTGAAGTGTTCAGTGTAATCATAAGTGTTTTTTTTATTCTGTACTTATAATTCTGTAATTATAATTACGTTTCTATTTATTATTGTTTCTGTTTCTTGTTATTTCTTTGTTATTTTTTTGTTCTATTAAATTTGCTGTAAAATCAATTGTAAATTATTTTCCTTTCACCTTTACCGGAAACGGTACAGTATTATATATAAAAATAAGCAAATTGATTTCTAATTATATGATGATATTACTTCTGTCTTTGAGAAAAAAATATATTCTAAAGAAAACCAACAATTGTCATGCGTGAGTATTACAGATACTATCGTTCGGATTAATATCCAGTACGAAAATATTATGATTAATTTAACTGGCTGTGCATTTCAAGTAAAAAGTAAATATTACAAAATAGTAACCCAGAAATGGTTGCAAAACTTTATTGCTCCAAAGCCAAACGCCAGACACGAAAATGCTCTAAAATGAATACCAAAGAAAATTTCTAGAAATAGTGGGCCTGCACTGTCGTGAGTGCTTTAGCAGGAGCGTTAACCCAAACCTGCACTGCAGCATTTGAAAGGATCAAGGTAAAATTTTATCTGAATAAAAAAATTATATTCTAACTAATTATCAAGATATCCCATATTTATTTGGAAATCAACATACGACATTCAAATCAAGTTTGAATCATCGAGCGGATGAAAGAAAAATCAATCGAAAATGGTTCACCAAAAGAAATATCCATGTATCAAAAGACTATGGTCTAGCTGGAAAAACAAGTCAGGCTATCATCTACCCGATGGAGGTAATTTTCAGTTTTTGAATCATTTTATAATTGTTTTAATAAATATAGTAGAATATGGATAAGAGGATAAGTAGTATAAGGAAAAGCATCTATTTTATTTCTAATGACCAATTCTTGTGATTTCAGGTCCTAAAAATAAGATTAGAGCTGAAAAAACAAAACACTATAATGGATTAATTTTTGAAGCCAAACAATTATATTTCTCTCAAGGATACAAATCATTTTATAGAGGATTCTACCTAAATCTATTTGCCACCATACCTTTTTCATCAATCGAATTGGCAATATACGGGGTAATTGTATGTGTATATAAAAATAAGAAAATTGATTTCTAATTCTATAATGATATTATTTCAGTCTTTGAGAAAGAAATATATGTATAAAGAAAACCAACAATTGTCAAGCGGGAGTATTACAGATACTATCGTACGGATTAATACCTAGTCCCAAAATATTATGATTAATATAACTGGCCGTGCATTTTAAGTAAAAAGTAAATATTACAAAATAGTAACCTAGAAATGGTTTCAAAACATTGTTGCTCCAAAACTAAACAAACGACAAGAAAACGCTCTGAAATGAATACCAAGGAAAATTGGGAGAAATAGTGGGCCTGGCCCCTGGAGAGTGTTTTAGCAGAACCTGCACTGTACCATTTGAAAAGATTAAGGTTTATTCACAGGTAAAATTTTATCTGAATAAAACAATTATTTTCTAACTTATCCAACATTTAATTTCCGAAATATCTCTTATTTATTTCCAGGTATTTGGAAATCAACATACGACATTGAAATCAAGTGTGAATGATCTAATAGAGGAGGGAGGAATCAGAAGTCTTTGGAGAGGCAACATGACCAATTGTGTGAAAATGGACTCTGAGAAAATCATCAAATTTCGAATCATCAAGCAATTAAAGAAAAATCAATCGCATATGGCTCACCAAAATAAATGTCCATTCATCAAAAGACTATAGGTACCTACTTGGTGCTCTAGCTGGAGGAACAATTCAGGCTATAATCTACCCGATGGAGGTATTTTTCAACTTTTGATACATTATATAATTGTTTTAATAAATATAGTAGAATATACTATATTAGGAAAGGAATCTCTTTTGAAAACCTATTCTATTCTTGTGAGTTCAGGTCCTAAAAATAAGATTTTAGTTGAAAAAACAAAAGACTATAATTGATTAATTTTTGAAAGGAAACAATTATAATTCTCTCAAGGATTCAAATCATTTTTAAGAGGATTCTAGCTAAATCTATTTGCTTATATTGAAGTATTCTGCAATCGAATTGGCAATATGTTATTGTTAATGTATATAAAAATAAGAAAATTGATTTCTAATTCTATTGAGTGGCTATATTCTTTGAAGCCTGATAGGTAAATAAAAAGTTGGCTTACAAATTTACAACTTTTTGACAATATTAGTTCAATTTTGTCTCTTTTGGACAGATGGGTTTCTTAACTCGTACTTTCATTATGCGATAAGAAAAACAAGGGTTGGCTTTGAAATTGGGCCGGAATAAGGATATCCTTGAGTTGCTGATCTTCAATAAAATTCTAAATTTTGAACAACATGTCGAGTTAATTAATCCAGATATTATTGTTGGTATAGAATCTTGGGTTTGGGAGATTTCATAATGAGGTATTTTCTAATTTATCCAACAATTAATTACCAAGATATACCTTATTTCCAGGTATTTGGAAATCAACATACGATATTCAAATCATGTTTGAATCATCGAGCGGATGAAAGAAAAATCAATCGAATATGGCTCACCAAAAGAAATGTCCGTGTATCAAAAGACTATGCTCTAGCTCAGTGGTCGGAAAAGTGCGGCTCCAGAGCCGCATGTGGCTCTTTGGCTCCTTAAGTGCGGCTCCGGGCGGCAAGCGCCACGATTTTTAAAATTGGAAATAATTTTTTTTTTTATAACATTAAATTTTAAAATCGAAAATAAAGTTATATGTGGGGGGGGGGGGGCTAGATCAAGCACATCGTTCACATTAATAAATATTTATTAAGTATGAAATTTAGTTTTATTTAGTGTAATAAAAGTTTACTAAACAAGCAGATTTGGCTCCCAATTTTTTTAAAATTGTTGTAATGTTCATATTTGACTCTTTGGCTAATAAGTTTGCCGACCACTGCTCTAGCTGAAGGAACAAGTCGGACTATCATCCCGATGGAGATAATTTTTCAACTTTTGAAACATTTTATAATTGTTTTAATAAATATGGTAGAATATAGATAGGTACTAGGAAAGCATATCTTTTGAAAAAGTATTCTATTTCTAAAGAACAATTCTTGTGATTTCAGTTCCTAAAAATAAGATTAGAGGTGAAAAAACAAAACAATATAATGGATTAATTTCTGAAGCCAAACAATTATATTTCTCTCAAGGATTCAAATCATTTTATAGAGGATTCAACCTAAATCTATTTGCCACCATACCTTATTCAGCAATCGAATTGTTAATGTATATAAAAATAGATAATGTGATTTCAAATTCTATAATGATATTATATCAGTCTTTGAGAAAAAAATATATTAAGAAAACTAACAATTGTCAAGAGTGAATATTACAGATACTATCGTTCGGATTAATATCCAGTAGCAAAATATGTTTAATTTAACTGGAGGTGGTTTTCATTTAACTAATAATGATTTAAAGATATATATATTTTTTTAATTTTTCTAAATATTTTTTCAAAAAAATATAATTAATTTAACTGGTTGTGCTTTTCAAGTAAAAAGTAAATATTACAAAATAGTAACCTAGAAATGGTTGCAAAACATGTTGCTCAAAAAGTAAACGACACACACGAAAAATATCTAAGATGAACTCAAAGGAAAATTCAGAAAAATAGTGGGGATGCGCGTTGGCGAATGGTATAGCAGGAGCGGTAAGTGGAACCAAATACTGTATATATCGGTATATACAGTATTTGGTGGAACCTGCACTGTTGGTAAGGGAACATTACCAACTGATTTAAAATCGTCCCGGGGCAAATAATCAAATGTGAAATCATCGAGAGGATGAAAGAAAAAACAAAGGTAAATAGCTCCCCAAAAGAAGTGTCCATCTCTCAAATGTGTATAGCACGCGCTGGAGGAACAAATCAGAGTATCATCTACCCGTTGGAGGTAATTTTTCAACTTTTGATAGATTTTATACCTAACTGTTTTAATATAGTAGAAAATATATAGGTATTAGGAAACGCATCTTTTTTGAAAAACTATTCTATTTCTAATGACCAATTCTTGTGATTTCAGATCTTAAAAATAAGATTAGAATTGAAGAAAACCAAAGACTATAAAGGATTGATTTTTGAAGCCAAACAATTATATTTCTCTCAAGGATTCAAATCATTATATAGAGGATTTTATCTTAATCTGTTTGCCACCATACTTTATTGAGCAATCGAATTAGCAATTACGAGGTAATTGTTAATGAATAGAAAAATTAGAAAATAGATTTCTAATTATAGAATGATATTATTTCAGTCTTTGAAAAAGAAATATATGAAGGAAACCAACAAGTGTCAAATGGGAGGATTACAGACACTATCGTTCGTATTAATATCCAGTACGATTGGTTAAGTCTGTTCCTATCCATTTCTTCTTGTGAAGACCAAATATATAGCACAAGATAAGTAGCTTAAAAAAAATCTTATTTTCAAAACATCGATTTGTAATAATATTATTAGAGAAGAGGTATATCGCGGCTTTTATCCAGGATTTTTTAGGAATTGTCTTAAAGTCACGCCGGCAATGGTAATACCACATATGCTCATTATATTCGATAGTAAAAATATTCACAAAAAGCCTTCAATGAACCACCCGGGTGATTATATGCATTGGTTTCCATCCATAAAGCCTTAAATTACATCTTCATATTCATTCATTTGTAAATATGTAAATACAACTTTTGTACACGCTGAGACGCAGCACAGTACTGCCCCACGTGCCGCCTGCGTCCTCTTGTAGAGACGCCACAGAAACTGCTTCACGGGACCCGTGATACTACGGTTTCCGTGGATTCAATAAAAAAACAATTGAAAAATACAAGAAAATAAATACAAAATACACATTTTTAAATTGGATATCTCGAAAACAAAGCGAAATCTCTAAAAATGGTATTCTTCATTTTCGTCTTATTTTGGTGAGTACTATAAGAATCCAACGCCAGATCGCGGCGAAACAGTTACCGTAGAATTGCCTGAACCTGTACTGCACCATTTGAAAGGATCAAAGTTTATTCACATGTAAAATTTTATCTTAATAAAAAAATTATTTTCTAATTTAGCCTACATTTAATTACTAAGATATCCCTTATTTATTTCCAGGTATATGGAAATCAACACACGACATTCAAATCAAGTTTGAATGATCTTATTAAGGATGGAGGAATCCGAGGACTTTGGTAAGGGAACATTACCAACTGATTGAAAATCGTACCGGAGCAAATAATCAAATGTGAAATCATCGAGAGGATGAAAGAAAAAACAAAGGTAAATAGCTCCCCAAAAGAAGTGTCCATCTTTCAAATGTGTATAGCGCCATAGCTGGAGGAACAAGTCAGCGAGTATCATCTATCCGTTGGAGGTAAATTTTCAACTTTTGATACATTTTATACCTAATTGTTTTAATATAGTAGAAAATAGATAAGTATTAGAAAACACATCTTTTTTGAAAAACTATTCTATTTCTAATGACCAATTCTTGTGATTTCAGGTCTTAAAAATAAGATTAAAATTGAAGAAAACCAAAGACTATAAATGATTGATTTTTGAAGCCAAACAATTATATTTGTCTCAAGGATTCAAATCATTTTATAGAGGATTTTATCTTAATCTGTTTGCCACCATACCTTATTCAGCAATCGAATTAGCAATATACGAGGTAATTGTTAATGAATAGAAAAATTAGAAAATAGATTTTTAATTATAGAATGATATTATTTCAGTCTTTGAAAAAGAAATATATGAAGGAAACCAAAAAGTGTCAAATGGGAGAATTACATACACTATCGTTCGGATTAATATCAAGTACGATTGGTCAAGTCTGTTCGTATCCATTTCTACTTGTGAAGACCAAATATATAGCACAAGGTAACTTAAAAAAATCTTATTTTCAAACATTTAGAATGAACAACAAATAATATAGGTAGTTAAATTAATTTTTGTTTTTTTCTTTTTCTTTTATAGATGAAAAACAAATTGGCCACAAGCCGGGCAATATAACATCGATTTGTAATAATATTATTAGAGAAGAGGGATATCGCGGCTTTTATCCAGGATTTTTCGGAATTGTCTTAAAGTCACGCCGGCAATGGTAATACCATATATGGTGGTGTCTGATTATGTTCGCCAATTAATAAACAGGACGATCACGGCGCCACAGTTACCGTAGAATTGCCCTTAAGAACGTCATCTAATATCTTTATGAGTTATATATCAATGGCATCTATCAAACAAGACGACGATATCATTTGAACATATGCTCATTATATTCGATAGTAAAAATATACGAGGTTAATGAATAGAAAAATTAGAAAATAGATTTCTAATTATAGAATGATATTATTTCAGTCTTTGAAAAAGAAATATATGAAGGAAACCAACAAGTGTCAAATGGGAGGATTACAGACACTATCGTTTCTTGTTTGTTAATTGTTAATTTCTTTTAATTGATTTGTATTTATGTTTATTAATTTCTGTAGATAATTTGTATTGATGTTTTGTTGACCTAGCCGCCGAGGACTTGTGCGCGGATCGCGGATCGCGGCGCCACAGTTACCGTAGAATTGCTCGAATCTGCACTCCACCATTTGAAAGGATCAAGGTTTATTCACAGATAAAATTTTATCTTAATAATATAAATAATATAATAATAAATAATCAAATGTGATGTCATCGAGAGGATGAAAGAAAAAACAAAGGTAAATAGCTCCCCAAAAGAAGTGTCCATCTCTCAAATGAGTATAAGCAGGCGCTATAGCTGGAGGAACAAGTGTCAGAGTATCATCTACCCCTTGGAGGTAATTTTTCAACTTTTGATACATTTTATACCTAATTGCTTTAATATAGTAGAAAATAGATAGGTATTAGGAACCGCATCTTTTTTGAAAAACTACATATTCTATTTCTAATGACCAATTCTTGTGATTTCAGGTCTTAAAAATAAGATTAGAATTGAAGAAAACCAAAGACCGGCCGTCTTCCCGCTGGTTCTTACAGCTAAATGAAGGGACCCCGATCTAAGACTACACAATTCTATAAATATGTTGTTCTTAATAACTCCTGGGCGCAGTATCCAATTAAAAGAGCTCTTTGCTCCAGCGCACATCTCCAAATCCCGGCCATCGACGCTACCGTATAGGTTCTCGCGCCAGTAAGCCGCAACATCCTCCACGCCTCCGAACTTACGCAAGGATGGAATATAGATAAGGCATGAGGACTTGGTTCAAATTATTGATGAACAAAGAAGAAAGAAACTGGCCAATGAAAGCGAAATTGAAGCTTCTCCCTTATTTATTTCCATATTGGTGAACAAAAATCAATCGAATATACCTCACCAAAAGAAATGTCCATGTTTCAAAAGAATATATTTGGTGCTCTAACAGGAGGAACAAGTCATCTACACAATGCAGGTAATTTTTCACCTTTTGATGGATTTACGTATAATTGGTTTAAAAAATATAGTAGAATATAAATAGAGAGGTATTAGGGAACGCATCTTTTTTGAAAAACTATTTTATTTCTAATGACTAATTCTTGTCATTTCAGATCCTAAAAATAAGATTATAGTTGAAAAAGCAAAACACTATAATGGATTAATTTTTGAAGCCAAACAATTATATTTCTCTCAAGGATTCAAATCATTTTATAGAGGATTCTACTTAAATCTATTTGTGACCACAAGGACCTTATTCAGCAATCGAATTGGCAATATACGAGGTAATTGTTAATGTATATAAAAATAAGAAAATTGATTTCTAATTCTATAATGATATTATTTCAGTCTTTGAGAAAGAAATATTTAAAGGAAACTAACAATTGTCAAGCGGGAGAATTACAGACACTGTCGTCCGGATTAACACCTATCTAGTACGATTGGTTAAGTCTGTTCCTATCTATTTCTTCTTATGAAGACCAAATATATAGAACAAGGTAACTTAAAAAAATCTTAATTTCAAAGATTAATAATTAACAACAAATAATATATGTAGTCATTTATTTTTATTTTTTTTATTTTTCTTTATAGATGAAAAACATTTTGGCCACAAGCCCGGCAATATAACATCGATTTGTAATAATATTATTAGAAACGAGTGCAAAACATGTTGCTCAAAAAGTAAACGACACACACGAAAAATATTTGAGATGAATTCAAAGGAAAATATCAGAAAAATAGTGGGGATGCGCTGTGGCGAGTGGTTTATCAGGAACGGTAAGTCGAACCTGCACTGCACCCTTTGAAAGGATTAAGGTTTATTCACAGGTAAAATTTTTATCTTAATAAAAAAAATATTTTCTAATTTATCAAACATTTAATTACCAAGATATTTCTTATTTATTTCCAGGTATATGGAAATCAACACACGACATTCAAATCAAGTTTGAATGATCTTATTAAGGATGGAGGAATCCTTACCAACTGATTGAAAATCATCCCGGAGCAAATAATCAAATGTGAAATCATCGAGAGGATGAAACAAAAAGCAAAGGTAAATAGCTCTCCAAAAGAAGAGACCTTCTCTCAAATGTGTATAGCAGGCGCTATAGCTGGAGGAACAAGTCAGAGTATCATCTACCCCTTGGAGGTAATTTTTCAACTTTTGATACATTTTATACCTAATTGTTTTAATATAGTAGGAAAATAGATAGGTATTAGGAAACGCATCTTTTTTGAAAAACTATTCTATTTATTTCTAATGACCAATTCTTGTGATTTCAGGTCTTAAAAATAAGATTAGAATTGAAGAAAACCAAAGACTATAAAGGAGTGATTTTTGAAGGCAAACAATTATATTTCTCTCAACGATTCAAATCATTTTATAGAGGATTTTATCTTAATCTATTTGCCATCATACCTTATTCAGCAATCGAATTAGCAATATACGAGGTAATTGTTAATGAATAGAAAAATTAGAAAATTGATATCTATTTCTATAATTATATTATTTCAGTCTTTGAGAAAGAAAAATTTAAAGGAAACTAACAATTGTCAAGCGAGAGCATTACAGACACTATCGTTCGGATTAATATCTAGTATGATTGGTTAAGTCTGTTTCTATCCATTTCTTCTTGTGAAGACCAAATATATAGCACAATATAACTTAATAAAATCTTATTTTCAAACATTTAGAATGAACAACAAATAATATAGGTAGTTATATTTATTTTTGTTTTTTATTTTTCTTTATAGATGAAAAATAAATTGACCTACAAGCCCGGCAATATAACATCGATTTGTAATAATATTATTAGAGACGAGGGATATCGCGGCTTTTATCGAGGATTTTTTCGGAATTGTCTTAAAGACACGCCGTCAGTGGTAATATCTGGTGGTATCTAATTATGCTCGGCAATTAATAAACAAGATTTGAATAGTAAGCGGAAATGTATCAAATAATATAGGTAATTATATTATTTTATTTATTTCAGTCAGTATTGCAGCCCATATTAATAAGGAATTAGAAAATGGAATAAAGACACTTCTGTAATCGAGCAGTCAAATATTAAACTAAGAGATGTGCCAGTATTGCTGCTCGAAAGAACGTAGTTTTAAATATTGTGATATGTATTTAGTTCAAAAGATGCATTTTTTGAGTTGTTCCACTATTCTAGCCCACAAGCGATAGGACTTCAAATCAAGTTTGAATGATCTAATAGAGGGAGGAATCAGAAGTCTTTGGAGAGGCTACTTGACCTATTGTTTGAAAATATTAAGAAATGCATCTCTTTTGAAAAACTCTTTTATTTCTATTAATCACCAATTCTTGTGATTTCACCTACTATGAATATAATTTTGAATATTGATTGATTTTTTATACTTTTTTTTCGAAAAGTTAGTTTGAAAACGAAGAATTGGTCAGATTTTGAAAAAAGCATGAGAGTTTGATAAAAAGCTCCATTTTTTTTAATTCATAACTTTTTTTCGATTAGGTAAAAAAATTTGAAAAAAATCACAAAAACGTTTTTAGTGGGTTAGTATAACATATAAAAATGTCAGTCAAATCAAAAGAGGTCGGGCTCAAAAGTGATTTGGCATGGAATGCCCTATATATTATATATATTATGTATATTTTTATTTGCATTAAGCAGAAGACAATCTCAAAGGTTTCTCTTTGTGAATCAACAACTCTGCTACTCTCGGTAAAGCAAAATCTTTTCAATTATACTCCGAGACGTAAAAGAGTGAAAATGACGTTTCAATAAATGATTTTACTCGTCATTTGTACTTTTCCTTTGATCCCTGCATGTATGACAATGCATCTATGATTATAATTATTATTGTTAATCGTTGTATTTGTTTATCTTTTATATTATGAAAAAAATGTAAATTAGATGCATAATAAATCATTTATAAATGAATTAAGGCTTTTATTAAATATAACCGTAATATTGACGCCCGAACGTTTCGAATAATTATAAATAGAAGAACTTCTAAACCAGTAATGAAGAGAGGAAAAAGAATGATTTTGCAAATTTGGAGAATGTCGAAATAACGAAGGAAGAGTTATTAAAAATCAAAGAAGTCATTAAAAAATGGGAGCATAGGATAATGAATTTCGATGAGGAATTGACTAGAGATTAAGAAACGAATTAGAGGAGGAAAGGAGTAAAAGGTATGGTTTGGAACTAATAATGAAGGAAAGGATCTTTTAAGGTAGTTCTTTCACAAATGCAAAAATTCAAGAAGTCTTCGAAACTTGGAATATAAGTCATTAAAAGCCTTATAAACACACTGTTAAAATTTGAAGACGATTTATTACACCAAACATGAAATAATTGCAATTAAAAATGAAATTTTTAACATATGGTACATTGGGACAGGGTGGGAAAATGATCATTATTTTATTTTTTCATTGAAGGACTTTCACCATCTTGATAAAAAACTAATATTTGTTAGAATAATATATTCGGAGTTACTTAAAAAAAAAATTGAAATTATTTACCTCGTAGTTTTGATAAAAAAAAAAAATATTTGAGCGATTATTTTTAGTGGAGGGGATATAATATTAATAGCTTGGAAACGATCCATTCATAAAAAGAATATAGTAGTGTAAAAAGTACAGTTACGTTAAAAAAAACATAACCTAAAATTTTAGCACCGTTCATATTTATAGAGTGGTTATGAGGCTAAAACTTTTTGTGTGGATTGTCGCGGAAGAACCTTCTTAAATCAAGCAAGCTACCCAGAAAGACAGCCAGCAGTGACGTCATTTCGATGCCGACAGGCCTTCAAACTGCAATCCAGAGCACCATCCCAAAAACAGGTAGAGGAAAAAGCTTCGTGTGCAGCGTGCTTAAGACGTGATCTGAGCTGAGCACGCTGGTAAGGCCTCCATAAGTTGCTGGATATCCGAAGGCGGGGGTGGAATTGAGTTCTTCGAAAGTGACCACTCTCCAATGGATCGACCCAGCCGAGGACTCGACGATGGATTTCCAGAATGTCATTTAGTCCAATCACAGTTAATCTAAATACACAAAAAAAAATAATATAAGTTTATTTGATTTGAATAATAAATTTTTTGAATTTTGTAAAAATATAGGATTTTTCTAAAATTAACTAATTCCCAGCTGCGCAGATAATACATGACAGAGGGTAAATATTTCAAGGGTTCAGTCAACTGCCTGGTTTCCAAGTCTGACACTTTGGCACAACTCCCCTCGAGAAATGGATTCCTTCTGACATGAAATTAAACATATCCAATAACATCCTTGATATACCATAAGGAATTTTGCTTTTAATTAAATTTTAATATAAACTTTAAAATATGTATTTAAAATCAATTCAAATATCAATATATTAGTTAGTTTTTAATGCAAAGTGAAAGTAGAAAATATCCATTTGTGTTCATATTAGGCTAATAAATATCGTATAGAGATGAAGTGTTCCAATTACTACGTCAAATAGCAATCGGATAAGGAATTATCGAACTTGCGCCCCAATTTGGAAAAGGAGCCCTCATCTCTCGCCCCATTACCCAGCAAATCTTTTCAAACGCCCAGCCGTTTTAGATGCTTAATGGAGAACAGTTATCAAATAATTCTGGATAATTTTTAAAAGTATTAATAGAAAATGTTTTAATTAAATAATCAAACTAAATGAATAAGGCCGCGCTTCGCCAAGTCTTTTTTTATGATAACGATGAGAGAAGGAGTTACATCAAAAAGGTGCAACCCCTAAAGGCCTGGGTTGGCCCCTCCATCGTGAAAAGAAGAAGAAAGAATTTTATGGGTTGGGCGGAGGTCGAAGGTATCTGTGGATACGGGTCTTAAATAGCTGAAGGTTATAAGTCGCGGGAAAGATGGTGGCAGGGAGCGAGTTCCAGTCTCTGGAGGTCATAGGGATAAAAGAGTTGGCGAAAGCGCTTGTTCGACTTTTATCCAATTTGACAGCGAAGGGGTGCTGAGCGTTAGAAAACCGCGTGTTTCTCGTAAAGAGGGCATTAGGGGGATAATTGATTTCAGCTCGACTGAACAGACACCGTGATAGTATCTGTAGTACAGGGAATGGGCAGAAACGGTTCTTCGGTGAGCCAGGGAGTCGAGTGAGTTGGTTAGAGCCGGGTCTCCTATTAGTTTAATTGCTCGCTTCTGAATTGCATCCAGTATAGCAAGAGAATGCTTGGAGACACCCCTCCACAGATGAGAGCCATATTAGAGACATTGTTCCTATCTTGGTCAAAGGAAATAATGATACTTTAATAACAGTGGTTCTCAACTTAAGGGGTGTGTCGAATAGGGAGGCTCGAACTACACTTGGGAGCAAAATAATCGGTCCACCTCTAAATTTTTACATTCATAAGGAATAACTAGAAAAAACGCTTGTGGCCAGCATAAAGTCCAGATAACTTTTAAGGAGTTAGGTGTTGGTTCTAGGTGAAACATTTTAATATAATAATAAAACTTGAGCAAGATGCGAGGTAGGTTTCACAAAAAAGAAATAAAACAAAATTGAATTCAAAACTCAATTTTGTTTTATTTATTTTTGTAGAAACCTAAATCGCATCTTGCTCAAGTTTTATTATTATACGAAGTCCAGACTTTAATCCTATCGAACACCTTTGGGACGAACTCAAGAGAAGGATCCGGGATAGGCATCCTGTAATTCAGTCACTTCAGGAACTTAAAGTAGCCATTGAAGAAGAATGGGACAATATTCCACAAAACTTCATTGAAACATTAATAAAATCGATGAAAAAACGTAATGTAGAAGCAGTTAAGGTCAGAGGTTCCAATATCAGTCATTAAAATATATATTCTTTTTTTATTTTATCTGTTTTTTTCGTTGTTTAACACTTTAAAATCCCGAATTTTATTTAGTGTTTTTATCAACTTTTTTCTCAACTCCTTAAAAAAAAACATCGAATGTCTTTAGAAACTTAAGTGTATATTTTTTTCAAGTCAAGAGTTCATTCTTTTCACTACAATTTCATTTTTCGAAATAAAAGCATTTTTTTTTTGGAGTTATTCCTTATGAAGGTGAAAATTTAGAGGTGGGCCGATTTTTTTGCTCACAAGTGTATCTTAAGAGAGGCAGGGAAGGAATATAAATAGTAGAAAAAACTAAACAAATAAACAATTGGGGAAAAAGATAGAAAAATTTTGGTACGTCCTATAATAATGAATTTAAATCTATTAGAAACTTATAAGTTTTTCTAATTTTCCTGTTTCGTCTGGCTTATTTATAAAAGTTCTGTGTTTTAATTAAAAATCTTTATCCAGTTCTCCAAGATTCCTTCTATTTATTTTTTATTTTATTTATATTGAGAAAAAATTATTTTTTCTTCATTTTTGAATCGGAAGTTAATAATTGCGTGAATGGTATTTAGCTGATCTAGCTAGCCAATTATTACTTTACCATACAGGGTATGGTCAAGTATTGTAATCGTGCATGAAAAAAGGTTTTTGGTTTTTTTCCTTCTTTTTTTCAAAATATCTAAAAAACGGCTGAAACTATTTCGATTAAAAAAATTGAGCGAAACCATGGCATTTAGGTCTACAAAAAAGCTCTAATAAGTAAACACCGAAAAAATTATATTTTTTGAGATAATAATTGTTTTGTCAAAATGTCAGTTAGTTAGTCTGTGCGTTACCAAATTTGTGGACGAGCTAGCTCTAAAACTAGTCTGAATATCGAAACCAAATTTCACACAAAGTTTTGGTCCATTGAGATTAATAGCTGATTAGATTTTGGTGCATTTCGACCCAAAATTAAGGGGGTCGAGGGGGGGTTAAAATTTAAAATCTAGGTCGTTTGAGCAAACTCAACCAAATTTTGTATACATATCAGTGGACCCCCAGATATCTAAAAATGCAAAATATAACCGCCCAAAATGGAGGGGGAGGGTCAAAAAATGAAAATCTTGGCCATTTACCAAATGGTAAAGTCAATTGGATGACCACATCAGAACACGTCAGCTTATTTTTATAGATAAAATAGGTCTATATCAATATCAGTGGTGGACCTGAGACCTTAAGGCCGCTTGCGGTCTTAAGAACTATAAAGTGCGGCCCTCTGGGCCTGTTGTGAAAAATGCTAAATTTTGGAAGAAATAGTTAATATACGAGAACTATAATTCTAAAGTTATAATACATATCGTCGGCTTAGAGAGTAAACCTGCTAACTCTATTTTTTATCATATATGAAATATTAATACCGTTCGAAAGAAAATGAGATGCAGCATCGTCCAAGTAAAACTGCTACATAAAATTACGATCGTAAGTTCTAGAAAAAAAATGTGAAAAATAGTTTTTTCTATAACAACAATATTAAATTTTGTTTGTTTTTTGTCTGGCCTGTAAAATTTCCTTGTTGTGAGTTAGCAGGTTTACTCTCTAAGGGGACGATATTAGATCTCAGATCATAGATGTGCGCCATAGAGTAATATAGAGTGGAAGGCTCCATAAGGAGCCAATGTACTTTAGCTTATACGAGTTACAGAGCTCTGTGGCGAGTCCAGGGCAAAACCATTGGGCAATAAAATGGCGGAAACTGTTCTCTTCGGGACAAATTTTGGTGAAATTATCAAGAATAAAAAATACGCTTATATATATATAACATAAGGGTATGTATCTTTTATCTATGACAAAGGCTTTGAATGTTCTATGATCTTTGGATAGCTCTTAAGATCTAAGAGTTTTCGCCCTGCAGTCGCTAGAGAGCGCTTTTTCGATATACGGTAGCCTTCCACTCTATATTACTCTATGATGTGCACATTGAAGACCAAATGAAGCTCAAAACATCCATGCTATACAACCCGATATCCCGATGCTGTCTCGGAAAAAGCAATCTCAGAGAAGTCATTAGTTGAGCAAAAAGAAAATAAATGATACATTTTCTAACGTTATTTTTAATATGTTATTGAGTTATACTTTTTTATGTAAATTTTGAATCTTTCTTGTAACAAATAACTATCAAATTACTTAAAAAATCAGTTCTATTCAAAACTGTTATATGCAACCTTCTTGGGTAATGGACATTTTCAAAGTGGCTTTTAAAACAAAAAAAAGTTCCCCATCTCTGTCTGGTCTATATAGTATTTTATAATTAGTAATTCTTAATATTTTAAGAAAAAAAATCAGAAAAAATTCTCTTGTGAAGAAAATATTAAGAAATAAGTTTTTCAGTATCATTTTTAAAGACTATTTTAGTTTATGGTTGGTTCATTTCTACGAATAGATCAATACACCCTATGACATAAAAATAAACTGCAACGGATCGTTGCTAAACTTTATCCAAATTCATTTGAAATATTAATATGTTTGTTCCTTTATTATTAATCAGATATCACTTGCAATTTGTAGTTCATATTGAAATTAATTCAAAAATAATTCTCATTTAAGAGTCGAGGAATAACCATTCTACATTGGATTTTTGACGTTTCGGTTTTTATTGGTAACCATTGCTGAAGACATAGAGGAATCGACTTAAAATCAAAAATAGCCATCGATTCTCATCTAATACTTGAGGAATAACAATTCTACATTAGGTTTTTGACGTTTCGATTATTATTGGTAACCATTGCTGAAGACATGGAGGAAACGACTTAAAATCAAAAATAACGATCGATTCTTATCTAATACTAGAGGAATAACCTTATTGAATTCCATTTTTGATGTTTTGACTATTAATGGAAACCTCTACTGAAAATGTAGAAGAATCGACTTAAAATCAAAAAGACTAAATTCTTTTATGGCAAACAACTCAAGCTTGAGTTGTTTACCTAAAAAGAATTTAGTCTTTTGATTTTAAGTCGATTCTTCTACATTTTCAGTAGAGGTTTCCATTAATAGTCAAAACATCAAAAATGGAATTCAATAAGGTTATTCCTCTAGTATTAGATAAGAATCGATCGTTATTTTTGATTTTAAGTCGATTCCTCCATGTCTTCAGCAATGGTTACCAATAATAATCGAAACGTCAAAAACCTAATGTAGAATTGTTATTCCTCAAGTATTAGATGAGAATCAATCGCTATTTTTGATTTTAAGTCGATTCCTCTATGTCTTCAGCAATGGTTACTAATAAAAACCGAAACGTCAAAAATCCAATATAGAATGATTATTCCTCAAGTACTAGATGAGAATCAATCGCTATTTTTGGTTTAAAGTTGATTTCTCTATGTCTTCAGGAATGGTTACTAATAAAAACCGAAACGTCAAAAATCAAATATAGAATGGATATTTCTCAAGTATTAGATGAGAATCAATCGCTATTTTTTATTTTAAGTCGATTCCTCCATGTCTTCAGCAATGGTTACTAATAAAAACCGAAACGTCAAAAATCCAATATAGAATGATTATTCCTCAAGTACTAGATGAGAATCAATCGCTCTTTTTGGTTTAAAGTCGATTTCTCTATGTCTTCAGCAATGGTTACTAATTAAAACCGAAACGTCAAAAATCCAATATAGAATGATTATTCCTCAAGAACTAGATGAGAATCAATCGCTATTTTTGGTTTAAAATCGATTTCTCTATGTCTTCAGCAATGGTTACTAATAAAAACCGAAACGTCAAAAATCCAATATAGAATGATTATTCCTCAAGTACTAGATGAGAATCAATCGCTATTTTTGGTTTAAAATCGATTTCTCTATGTCTTCAGCAATGGTTACTAATTAAAACCGAAACGTCAAAAATCCAATATAGAATGATTATTCCTCAAGAACTAGATGAGAATCAATCGCTATTTTTGGTTTAAAATCGATTTCTCTATGTCTTCAGCAATGGTTACTAATAAAAACCGAAACGTCAAAAATCCAATATAGAATGATTATTCCTCAAGTACTAGATGAGAATCAATCGCTATTTTTGGTTTAAAATCGATTTCTCTATGTCTTCAGCAATGGTTACTAATTAAAACCGAAACGTCAAAAATCCAATATAGAATGATTATTCCTCAAGAACTAGATGAGAATCAATCGCTATTTTTGGTTTAAAATCGATTTCTCTATGTCTTCAGCAATGGTTACTAATAAAAACCGAAACGTCAAAAATCCAATATAGAATGATTATTCCTCAAGTACTAGATGAGAATCAATCGCTATTTTTGGTTTAAAATCGATTTCTCTATGTCTTCAGCAATGGTTACTAATTAAAACCGAAACGTCAAAAATCCAATATAGAATGATTATTCCTCAAGAACTAGATGAGAATCAATCGCTATTTTTGGTTTAAAATCGATTTCTCTATGTCTTCAGCAATGGTTACTAATAAAAACCGAAACGTCAAAAATCCAATATAGAATGATTATTCCTCAAGTACTAGATGAGAATCAATCGCTATTTTTGGTTTAAAATCGATTTCTCTATGTCTCAGCAATGGTTACTAATAAAAACCGAAACGTCAAAAATCCAATATAGAATGATTATTCCTCAAGTACTAGATGAGAATCAATCGCTATTTTTGGTTTAAAATCGATTTCTCTGTCTTCAGCAAAAGTAACGGATAAGAAAACAACGCAGTTGCTATGGTTACTCATAAAAATTCCTCCCAAATTTTTAGCATTTCACAGAGAGAAGCCTTTCCATTCTTACTTAAGCAAGGCTAAATGAGCTATATTAAAACTTTCAAATGAATAAATTTTAAAGAATTTAAAAAATTAAAAAAGTTCCATCTTACTCTAGAGTAAAGTACTTTAAAATATAATTTTACTAAAAACTTTATTTAACCTTTTTTGTGGTCCCCAAGGTACTTAATTAGGATATTAAATTTCATCATAATTGGTTAAGTCATTTTCAAGATATTTAGAAAAAACTAAAAAAGTACTGAAATAAAGTACTAATGTTTGTGGGCCGATATGTACCAAAAACTAATCAGCGCTTCAGTTTGTTAAACTAATGGTATGTTTTCAATTTCATTTCAATCGGTGCAACGGTGTGGAAAAAATCGTGGGCCAAAAAAGCGATAACATACATACATACATCCATCCATACATACATCCATCCATACATCCATCCGCACGCACTAAATGAAAAAATCGCACTTTTTGGCCTCTCGACGAGACCCCATGTAATTTTTGGCAAAACCGTCACGTGCTAATATTCAACCTAATTGAATACTACAATTTGTGACTTTAATTGAGTCCATGGGTTCCGTAGTCTTTACCTGAGGACCCTTTGAAGCCACGCTTGCCCCGAGAGCGATTACAATACTTTACCCATGCTTTGCATTGGATAAAGTAAAATTATCTATAACATTAAGTATAAGACCAGGACCGGCGCCAGCAGTTTCACCTCCCGGGGCAAAAAGGTAAAATGCAGCCCCTTTATAACAAAAATTAAGAGATATCATAAATCCTTTCAACGCTAAGTAGTAAAATAAAACTAAATTAAATATATATCAAAAACTATTCAAACGATCTATAAAAAAATCGACCGTAGTAAGAAGAATTAAGACCCCTTAAAAACAAGGTGCCACTCGGCCCATATTCCCCTATAATAATAAGATGGTTAAAAATTACCCCTCATAGGAGGCGTATCCCTACTGTGCATGAAATACCAAAGTGGCCAAAAAATTGACGAATTTGAGCATTTTTCCAAAAACATCTTGTAGAAGCTATTTAAATATTTAACCGAATGTTTTCTACATTTGATTCCATCGCGAATCAAATGTAGGGAATTTTTGTCAAATATTGAGTGAAAATAATATCTGAATTTTTCTCATTAATATATCAAAGAATAATTGATAAATCAATGAGAATTGTTTTTACCGCGCTTATTTGAAAAAGATATTTATCGCGTGACTACTGCGGATTACGCTATGGAGTCTGCGTAGTCTTTTTTTTTTTTAATGCAATCGAATGCAAGAAGGTGTGCACCAGTAAAGATGTAGCCCCTATGGATCTCGAAAGACCCTTGCATTACCGAAGAGAAGGGAAAGTTGATTAAGAGAGAGGATGTAGACGCAGGTGTCTATGCACCCTGGCTTTGAAGGTTTGACGATCATAGGTGCTGGGAAAGATAGAGGCTGGGAGAGAGTTCCAGTTCCTTGAAGTCATGGGGATATATGTATTCGCGAATGAAGTGGTCCGGCACTTTTCCAATTTGACAGCGAAAGAGTGTTGGGAGTCGGCAAAACGTGTGCTGCGTGCAAAGCATGCTTTGGGGGGAATTATTGATTTTATCTCGTCAGAGCACCTGCCGTGATAGTATCTATAGAAAAGGAAAGGGCAGAGACATCTCTTCGATGAGCTAGCGAGTCGAGGGAGTCGGTGAGGGTAGAATCGTCAATTAGCCTGACGGCTCGTTTCTGAATTGCATCAAGGGTAGCAAGAGAATATTTTGAGGCTCCTCTCCATAGATGAGAGCCGTATTCGAGACAGGGGCGGATTTGGGCCTTGTAGATGGTGAGAAGTTGTGGGGGTTTGTAAAATCGCTTGGACCTACGAATAAGAAGCCAATCTTCCTTGCTGCAGATTTTGCCACAGAGGAGATGTGTTCATTCCAAGACAGGTCAGATGCGACAGAGACGCCCAACATGGATAGGCTGTCACACATTTTCAGGGTATTCGAATCGAAGTGAATATCAGGGAAATCTCTATTTTCGCGCCTAGAAATTGAGACAACATTGAGTCTTATTTGAATTAAAGTTAACAGTCGGACCAAGAGAGAAAAATGATCCACTTAGCTATACAATCCAACGTCATATTCGCGTATAGCCCGCTAGACATTCGATGGATCACCAATTGAATTTGAAATCTCAGATGTTATATATTTAATCTCACAGTCCAGAGCATAACATCTGAGATTTCAAATTCACTTGGTGATCCATCCGAATGTCTAGCGGGCTATACGCGAAATGATGATGATTGGATTGTAGCTAAGTGGATGACATCTTTTTTCTCTTGGTCCAGACTTAAGACTCCGCAAACTCCAATAGCGTAATCCGCAATAGTCTCGAGATAAATATCTTTTTCAAATAAGCGCGGTCAAAAACAATTCTCAGTGATTTATCAATTATTCTTTGATATATTAATGAGAAAAATTATAAAATTTATTTAAATATTTGTTTAGAAAAGCTGCTATTTTTTAATTATTACCTACTCACCTTACTTTTACAACACACTTTATGACACAATTTTCAAAAACTCACGGCAAATAATAATTGTATGCAACGGACTCTACTTCACTAATAACCAAGAAGAAATGCAAATATTGCATAAATAAAACAATCGAACTGCCTCTTTTCCTTTTATAATAGTAGCGTAAGTATTTTTAAGCGGGAGTTTATTATGCTTGTGAGCGGTTTCCTTGAAATATTTTGATATTTTATCTATATTGATCTGTATGTTTGGTTCGGTTTTGGATTTGGTCTTTAATACATGAAAAAAACTCTAGTCATCTTTCAAAACGTGTTATTATTTAATAACTAAATACCTCAACCTTCTTATGTCGTTCTCATGCTTGAGGATTTTTGAAGTGAGTGGGTACCTCTAATACTTAAAAGTTCGTAAAACATATTAAAAGCCCGGCTTGGCCTCCCTACCGCTGGCCCTGATAAGACACTATCAGTGATGAACTTTGTTTGTTAAAAGTGAAAATGAAATTTAACTGCATGTTATACAAATTATATATTCACACAAACGCGACACAAGAGCCTGGAGCTCATCTCCGAAATGTTACACAACCCAACCCAACATACTCTATACGGGCTTTCAAATTTTTTTCTCTTATTTTATTATGTTTCTTCTATGGATCGCTTAAACGAGCTTTGAAAAATATTGGTTTAAGGTAGTTCTTTCACAAATGCATAAATTCAAGTCTTCGAAACTTGGAATATGAGTCATTAATAGCATAATAAACACACTGTTAAAATTTGAAGACGATTTACTACACCAAACATGAAATAATTGCAATTAAAAATGAATTTTTTCACATATGGTAGATTGGGGAAAAGTGTGGGGAAAATGATCATTATTTTATATTTTTTCATTAAAGAACTTTCACCATCTTGATGAAAAACTAATGTTTGTTAGAATAATATATTCGGAGTAACTTAAAAAAAATTGAAATTATTTACCTCGTAGTTTTGATAAAAAAAAAAACATATTTGGGCGATTATTTTTAGTGGAGGGGATATAAGATCAATCGCTTGAAACGATTCATTCATAAAGAGGATATAGTAGAGTGAAAAGTACAGTCACGTTAAAAAAACATAGCCTAAAATTTTAGCACCCTTCATATGTATAGAGTGGTTACGAGGCTAAAACTTTTTGTGGATTGTCATGAAAGAACTACCTTAAAAAAGCCATACGTTAATAATAGGAGAATAACTAAATTGTATTTATAGTAAATCTAAAATTTTTAACTGACTGAGCTTGAATTAATCGTGGGTATTTTTTTCAAAAAATGCTACCCTTGTCAATATATTTAATAATAAATTAGCTTTAATTCAATTTTACTTTAGCAAGAGATTACTTATAACACCACTTAAGAGAAAAAAATTCAGAAGTCGATTTAATATCTCCTATATAGGAAAAAATCATTTTTCTTTTAATTGAACTAATTTTTTGTGTGGACACATAGTAGCCCATTAATGGAATCCCCTGCCATGTCAATAATTGCAATAAATTCTATAATCTATAAACCCATTTAGCTGCTAAATGATTAATTGATAACCGATAGATTCATGGTCAATTAGTAACGTATTTCAATTATTTTTAAAATCAAATGAAAATCACTTGTATTGTTAAGAATTATCTCGGCAGAATAGGTATAATGAATAAAAATATGAAATTAAATGAAGAGTGAGATTATTTTATTGATAATTTTCACAAATTAAAACGATATTTACTCCTGAAGATGATCAACCAGTTGAGCCCGAAACCGTCTAATGAATTCATAAAAATAAATAAAAATAATTTATAGAAATTATTAAATTTATTTCATTAGTGTAAAAAATAACTTTTGAATTAACTTAAATTAGGGAACTAGGAAAAGATTTTTATAATATAGACAAAGGATAAGCCGGGATTCGAACCCTGATCTTCGCATGTGCGTTGCGTCGCCTTTATAAGAGCCTTAGCTCTTATCCACTGATCCCTGAACCCAAGCTAATACTTAATGTCTATATGAATTTGGAATTTCATTTTTATTTAATCTTTTAATCTCTTCTTCTTTTTTCGCAGCTCTGGGTTCGGGGATCAGTGGTCGAGAGGATAAGAGCTAAGGCTCTTATAAAGGCATCGCAGCGCACATTCGAAGATTGCGGGTTCGAATCCCGGTTGATCCTTTTGTCTATAATTTAAAAATCTTTTCTTCGTTCCCTAATTTAATTTAATTTATAATTGTTTTTCGACGCGGCCTCAATGTGGTTGCGTCCTGGAGTGAAGAAGAAAATTATTTTCGACCTTTGGGTTCGCGATCGAGTGGGAGGCGTTTGGATATAGTTTGAATTAAATTTTAAGATTTATTGTAATAATTTCTAAAAATCAATAATAATTATAAATATATTTTTTAAAGAAAATAATAAAAATCAAATTACACAAATTTGCAAATCCTATTAGATGAATTAATTAAACGAATTTCTTTTTGTTTTTATTAAAGAAATCAATTATTTTCTATAAATCTATGATTAGGTAAATTTTTAATTAAAGTTAAAAATATATTAAATTAACAGAATAGAGAAATTCGAAAAATGGCGTTTGTTTATTAATTAAATATTCTTCAATTTTCTAAAATTTTATTCATCCTCAACTAAAATTATTCAAAGTTTAAAATATATAGAATTGGAGGCTAACACTTAGTACTACTACTACTACTACTACTACTACTACTACTAACCAACTAACCCCTTTAAATTGCATTTTCCTATTTTCTAGCTTTTTTATTGTCTCTATAAGTTAATATGGAATATTTTTTCATTATAATCTATTTGTATATTGTTTGAAAACTAGATTTTTTTAATTTAGAATTCAGCTCAAAAACTTTATTTAATTTTTACTATCTTTTTTATAAGAAAATTTTTTTTCATACCTGTGAAAAAAAAGAGTGAAAGATCTATCGCTTTCCGGGTCCAAATCAAATTCGTTTATTCATTTAGATCCAGATTGTATTAATTCAATAGATATTTTTGATTAATCCTCCATTTTAAATGCATATTTTGGAAATTTCTTAATTTCTTCCATAGAAAATGATATCAGTATGCTCATTTTTAAATTGATTTGTTGTTTATTTATTTGTTGTGTTCTAATAAGCCGAGAATATAAATATTTATTAAATATAAAAAAACAATGTAATTGGATATCCTGAAATAAAATACATTCATTTAATAATTTGATGAAAATAAAAACAAAGTATAAATAAATGAATGCTTAGAATAAAAATATGACGTTACTATTATAGAAACCAAATCAAAGAGTTCTAAACTGTATTTTTTAAAGTTTATATTTTTTCGTAATAGTGAATTGTCATCGAAGATATATAATTGATCGAGAGCTAGTGAACATTTTGGACGATCATTTCAGAATGCAAATAACATATCCCATACTGTAGTGTGATCAGTACAGACCCCGAAAGTTAAATCCTTACTAGCCGAATCTAGGGATGACCAGATATTGACATATAGTCCAAGAGCTGGTGACACATTTTGAGCACGGATTTGACCCAACTAGAAATAATGCGTAATAGTACCGTCTATGATAGTTGTACAAGGAATGGCCAGTCTGGCTGGTCTAAGCAGGTGGACCAGGTACTGCGCATGTTGAGTGCGGTAAAAAATACATATGTGTTAAAAAATATTTTTGACCCACAATGAAATTATAAAAATTATAATTTATAGTCAATTATAAACATAATATATTCACCCCATAAGTAAAAATACACTTTGGGTGGTCTGGTTCCACGTCCCACCACTCAAATGATCTGGAGTGAATATATTATGTTTATAATTGACTATAAATTATAATTTTTATAATTTCATTGTGGGTCAAAAATATTTTTTAACACATAAGTATTTTTTACCGCACTCAGCACCATGCGCAGTACCTGGTCCACCTGCTGTAGACCAGCCAGACTGGCCATTCCTTGTACAACTATCATAGACGGTACTATTACGCATTATTTCTAGTTAGGTCAAATCCGTACTCAAAAATGTGTCACCAGCTCTTGGACTAATAGTCAAAGTAAGACATTTGAAGTTTTATAAGGCATCCCAGTAAGACATTTGACAACTTGGCTTAAAACAATAAAAAAGCTAAAAAATGATAAATAAATAATTTTAAATTAAGTATAGGATAAGTATACTACTCTTTGTTGTGATTGTACCCATTATTTAATATAAAAATATGAAAAAAGAAATTAATCGCGCGAGTATAATCGTCAATAGAAAATATGACATTTCCGTTAGGCGGTGGAATGTAGGACAAAAGGTTTAATTGTAGGACATGTCCTATCAAAAACATCCTAATCTAGTCGTTTTTAGGGGTAAATGACCACTGAAGATGTCAAAAATATAAAGTCAGAATGGTTAAATTTGTTCTTATACTTTTGTGAAATTATATTCGAAATCGATATTCACAATTAAAAGTTTCATCAAATAAAAGGCCGATTAGGGGTCAATATAAAAATATAAAACATGATTGTATTTATATTTTTATAATATTTAATTAGTCCAATAGTTTTAAACTCAAGTACTTTACGGTAGAGCCTAAATTTTACGCAGCTATGAAGCAGAGGCGACGCATAGGTTGCCTATATTCAGGCGTATAGTGCGTACAAGGTTAGAAGAATTTTTCTTTATGAATAATTTAAATGTTTTAAAATATTCCTTAGGAATAAATAACTTATACAAATTTAAGTAAAGGTATAATATATCTATACGTCTATTTATGAGCCGTTCAGAGGCCAATCCAATTAAATCTATAAACCAAAAAATTCATCTTTTTAAATTCCAAATTCATTAGAAAAACATTTCAGAATAAATAAAAAGAATGCTCTACTGATGAAAACCAGAGCCAGGAATTTTGTTCAAAAATAATAAACCTGCTTTGTTGGTCAAGAATTTATGAAAATGTATTATTCAATTTATCAGCGAAAAAGTTGTTGTTTTTTGACAACAGCGTGTATATGTATTAGGGCGGCCCTTTTTTGGGTATATCTTCAAATTTTTATACCCCCAGAGGCTCATATGATTCGAAATCAATAAAAAAACTATCCCCCAAGTTTCAAGTCCTTATGCCAATTTAAACCTGTGCCGGATAGCACGTTTTCCATTTAAATAACATGGGGTTTTTTGGCAGTGAACCATCAATTTTCTATTCCGGCCAAAGTAATGGGTCAAAAACATTTGAAACTCTGTAAACTATATCTTTATAATAGTAGCTATCTCTCAGAATTTTTACAGACTTTTAGGTATTATAATTTTGTAGTCTATAACTTACTAACCGTTGAGATATAGCAGTATTTTATCTAGCTGTAAAACCAAAAATTATAATAGCTAAAAATCTGTGAAAATTCTCAAAGATAGCTACTATTATAAAGTCTATGAGTTTCAAATTTTTTGAACCGTTGGTTTGAACGGAATAAAAAATTGATCGTTCTAATGCCAAAAGCCCTATGTTATTAAATGGGAAACTTACATCACTGTTCGGGAAAGGTTAAAATTGAGATAGAGACTTAAAACTTGTGGTTTTTTACTTTACCATACAGGGTATGGTCAAGTATTGTAATCGTGCATGAAAAAAGTGGTTTTTTCCTTCTTTTTTTCCAAAATATCTCAAAAAAGGCTGAAACTATCTTAATTAAAAAAATTGAGCGAAACCATGTCATTTCGATCTATAAAAACGCATTAAAAAGTGAACATTGAAAAATATATATTTTTCGAGATAATAATTGTTTTGTCAAAATGTCTGTTAGTTAGTCTGTTAGTCTGTGCGTTACCAAATTTTTGTTGACGAGCTAGCTCAAAAACTAGTGTGAATATCAAAACCAAGTTTCACACGTAGTTTTGGTTCAATGAGATTAAGAGCTGATCAGATTTTGGTGCATGTCGAGCCAAAATTAAGGAGGTTGGAGGGGGTTAAAATTTAAAATCTAGTGCTTTGTAACAAACTCAACCAAATTTTGTATACATAATCAGTGGAACCACAGAAGTCTAAAAATGAAAAATAACCGCCCAAAATGAGGGGAGGGGGTGTTAGGTCAAAAAAATGAAAATCTTAGCTATTTACCAAACTCAACCAAAATTTTTTGTATACATAATCAGCTGGGCCCCCAGGAGACTAAAAATGTAAAATCTAACCCCTCCCCTACATGATTATAAATAATTTTATTAAATATTAACATATAAGGAGAGCGGCTAGTTTGTGTGGTAAAGTCAAAGTGAAGTGGCCACATCAGAACACGTCAGCATTTTTTTTTTTATTTATTTCGAACCATATGAGTCCCTGGAAGCATAAAGATTCGGAAAATACCCAAAATAAGGGCCACTCTAAAGCCTAATATGCAAGGTTCAATAATGAATATGGGGAGATGTCGAAATCTTGTAATAATAAGCTGAAATTTAGTACACAAGTTGGCTTTGACTCTTAGCGCTCCTTTATGCCGTGTTGGGCTGCGCAATAATATGTTAAGGTAGTTGTTTCACCATATGGGTTATCTTAGGATTTTTTTGAAATTTAGACAGATTATTATTTAAATACTTGCATCGATTGGGGGAAAACGAAATTTATGAACAATAGAGTTCCGGAGATATTAAATTCCAAAGATAGAGTTGTTCAGACTCTTATTACATTGCACTATACGGAATATCGGAAAGTTTACATACATATTTAATTATAATTAAGAAACTCTTCTTACCATTGTTATAAAAACTAAACCAACATTAAACAATAACTAATATATTTTTTAAGAAAATTTTAATTCATAGTTACAACACAGTTTCTGAGATAATAATGAATAAATAATGAAAAAATGTATAATGAAAAATTTACACTAAAACAATTTGGCAACAGCGCATTTATTTAACCAGGGAAAGATGTATAAAGCGCTTTGCTTTGAACAAACTGGCAACAACCTATTAACCTATTTAACCTAAAAAGTGGATTAACTTTAGTACTTTTTTGACAAGCGCTTCTCTCAGCCATTGTCGCAACAGCTTTTAATCGCTTTTTAAGAACTTTTTGTTTTATAAATCTCCCTTTTTATAATGTACTTTATCTGAAATTTCTATGATAAAATATATACAAGAGCGGACAGTCTTGCCAGATTTGTCAAACGAGCACGGGAATGGCTAATAGTGGTACATAAACAGCAAAAAGTTTTGGGCTTATGAATTATAAATCCTTATTGTCTGTTCTAAATACTTTACCATTAACTTTTTGCTAGTATTGTCGCGAAACAAACTACCTTTAAACTTTTAAAAGAGTGCGAAAGAAGCTAAATCCGCAACTCTATGTTAAGTTTCAACTTTCCAGCTCTGGCCGTGCGCTGAGGATAAAATTGCAAATTCAACTAAAATTTGCAGAAAAGGCGCCCCGTCTTTAAAAAATATGTTCACTTTTCCCTTCGATTTCTTATAAATTAAAAATGTAGTTGCTATAGGCTCTTCTTCTTTGGAAATAAAGGAAATCGAAAGCAGCCTCGCCGATTAAACCACTTCCTCTTCATCTCGACCACTCTCGGCATCTCTACTTTCTTGTCAATGGCATTCTTGCTTCTAATAATAATAATAATCGCGTCCGTTTTCGTATTATCCTCCGGCCTTACAATGAAATTAATCCAACTTGACAATTATCACGTAATTCAATTTAAAAAGCAAACAGAGGATTTCCTCTTTCAATTAAAAGAATTAATAAAAAAAGTAAAAACAATTAACCTCTTAAACGCCACCCTTAAAGAGGCCGCCCGCACGTCGTTTGCAAATGCTCCCTACCCAATTTTCTTTTATTTTCTGAAATTAATTGGAGATAAACGGGTATAAAATCTATAAAATTCCTCTTTCTCAAATATTTTAGAAGAATAATTCGATTATACAGAAGACATATATTTAGTACGACTGCTTGATATTATTATTCTACTATATCAAGGCTATCATTAAAAAGTCCTTTATTTTATTTTTCTGACAAATTTGTTATACAAACAAATTCTTAAGGCTTCGATTTTCCTTTTGTTTGAGAATATATATTACTAGTTGCAAGGCCCGCCTTCGGCGGCCCTTGCTAGCCAGGGAGCACGCCCCTGGACTCCCAACCCACGAACCCCACCCTCACCCCCACTCCCACCCACCACACACCCCCGAAACCCACCAAGCACCTCCCTCCCACCCCACCCTACACCACCACCCCAACTCCACCCGCACACTAACACACGAGCCCCCACCCCCAGCACTCGTTCCCAACCCCAGCCCCCACACCACAACCCGCACCCCACCCACCTCGGACCCCACCCAGTGCCCTCCAACCCTGCGCACCACACCCCCACCTAACCCCCTGGACCCCCTTCCCCCACTTCGCCTCACTCCCTCACCCCACCCCCACTCCACCCCGCGCACCCCATGCCCTAACCCATGCCCACTCCATTCCACCCCCGCACCCAGTTTTTGCATTTCTAGCCTTCTAGTGACCCACAGATTATGTATACAAAATTTGGTTGAGTTTGGTCCAAGAGAAAGAATTTTCATTTTTTGACCCTCCCCCCATTTTGGGTTGTTAGTTTTTCCATTTCTAGCTCTCTAGAGGCCCAGAGATTATGTATACAAAATTTGGTTGAGTTTGCTCTAAGGGCAAGAATTTACATTTTTTCACCCCCCCCCTCCCCCCCTTTTGGGTGGGTTTTTGGGGAAATTTTTTTAGACAAAAGTTGTCAGAAATCACATCCACTACATCTTAATCATAAAATTTTTTGTAGGGTTAATAGTTTAGGAGTGATTTGATAATTTTCATTCGTGCGCCCCCTCAAGCCCCCTTCTGGGGCCAAAATATCAAAAGGTTATATAGCTAAAAACGTAAGGTAGCAAACATCTGATGAAAATATGAAATTTCATAATAATCCCTTCAGCCGTTTTTACGTGAATCGTGAGCAACTTTTCGCGGAACCCACGGAAACATACATACAGACAGACAGACATACAGATAGGAATTTTGTTGAGGGTGTTTTCGTTCATAACTTTGCTTGAAACGTGTGCAACCAAAATTTGGCGTCGATTTGAACCAATGTACAGACAAAACCTTAATTTTATATATATAGATTTTAAATTTAATTTTTGATTATAATCAAATATAATGTAGAAAATATTTATTTTATTTTAATATAATTCAATCATACTAAATCGCAGAAGTGTATTTTATTTATTTATCTATCTAATTTATTTTTAACTTGAATAGTCTCAGCAATTGGATTTTCTCACATATTCCCAGGGAAAATAAATTTTTCTCATTTTTTTAAAATTAAATACGTATAATGTGTAATGATACTAAAGCAAGACCCCCCCCCCCATTCATTTAATGAATGGCAACTTCGTTGCCAAGTTTGTTCTTCTTTTATAGGATGATTAAAGCCTTCCACGGTTGGCAGCCTGGAGACTGGCTCTGAGCGTTGCTAATCTCAGGTCCGCTGCCAGTCAGCCTAGAGGCGACAATTTGCTCATTCAGTAGAGAAGGAGCTGAAGTCTTGAGCAGACCTGCGGACCGCCTACGCAATACTCTCTACTTTCGCCATCTTTCGCTTGCTTTCTTTCACTCAGCCTTCATCTTCTTTCAGAGCTTATCGAAGCGATTCGTTATTTAATTTTATATATATATATTTTTTTATATAACTTCTACATTGGCCCTGCCAGCAAATATTTCTTTTATTAATATTTTCTTATGGTATTTATTTAAATATATCATTTCTTTCACCTTTAATTTATTTTTATTATATTAAACGTGCCTGGCAGGTTTAACCCTTGAACCGCTTGTTCTTTTATATTTATAATTTGAATTATTTTTTTCTATTAATAAATAGTTTTTTTCTAAATTTTGTTCTATTTTTATTTATTCAGAGTGCTAACATTATACACACCTGACCAATTTAGATTATAGGGCTCTCCTAAAGTCACATAAAGCCCTTAAATCCCAACATGGAGGTCCCACACCGAGATTTGAAAAGCCCTAAGGAGGGTGAAGGTATAGGGCCTAGTGCAGAGAAGGTTTTTTCGTTTCACTCTTTTATTTTTTTAGTGAATTTTTTTCATTAAATTTTCCTTAGGAAAAGAAATTAATTCTTTTTAATTTTTTTAGTGAACCATTAGCTCATTCGACGGGAATGGAGCCAGCAGCAAATCCGCAGGACCAGGCACGGATCGCAGCAGCCACGGGTGGGTTCCCGAATCTTTCTTCGGATGGCGGCCCGGAGTTGCAGCCGCAAGCACCGGTGAGTACTGCACCGCTTGACATGGCGCAATTGATGGCACAAATGATGGAACAAATGGGAGAATTGGATAATAGAATGGGGAAAGTGCGCAGGGATATTAAGGGTGATATCGATAGAATGGCGGATGAACATACTGCTAAAAGGCAAGATATTATAGATAAATATACTAGGGACATAAAAGATGTTATAAGGAGTAGTTCTATTGAGATAGCGGGTGTAATCTGGGGCCAGGAGGGTATACAAATGTTCCAGGATATGATTAGTAAAGTGGAGGGAAGTAATGAGAAAATGGACGACCAGAGTATAAGGCGGGGTATAAGGTATAAGGGAGCATGACGTCTCGGCAATCGAAATAGGCACATGTGGGGAGGTCTGGGAGACCGCAGATGAATTAATTATTGACAATCCAAGAATGGAGACGGCGGTTGCAGTCTGTGACCAGGATGGATTACAAATGTTCCAGGATGAAGTAGAAGTATTCCACACTGAATTTCACCATCCTGAAGTCATCAAAAATCCCCCACCTGAAAAACTGGTTAAGTTCCCCTTTGAGTTAGTAGAGGTAAAATCCTCTATCAAGCCTGAGAAACAAGGATTGAGGGAGATCCTTGAGGTAGTCCGGGGCGAAATAACCATACTTTTATTTAATAAAGTAACTAAGCCAGGAAAATCCAAAGAACCGTTTGGAGCTCACGGTATTAAATCTACCGTGCTGACAATTCTTGACAAATTATCGCGATCCCTAGGCCAAATCAGTCTAGGACTCTTGTCGCCATATCAAGGACAAAGCCAGTGTGGAAACGTCCGAAATAGGATCCCTATTTCCCCGCCCAATTTTCAGTCAGGCTTAGACAGATATCGGCCACTGGAAGAATTAAATTCTAGCCCGGAACAGTGATTAAAAAAGCTAATCACAAACTATGTGTTAATTCCACATAGGGGCTTGTTCCAGTTGAATTCTATCTCTTAATTTTCCCCCCTCTAACCTTTTAGTTCTTTTCATATTTTTTCCTTTTATTTTATTTTTTTGTTGTAAATAGTTGTATATTTTTTTGTAAATTTTTTTGTAAATTTTCTTATTAATTTCTTTCATTAAATTTTCTGTCAAAGTGAGAAAATTTCATTTGTCCGTCTGTCTATTCAGTAATTTATTTAAGTCCGTCGGGAAGTCCAATCATTTTTTTATTGGGAAACAAAGAAATTCTTTCTTTTGCTAAAGTCTTTAAATTGCTAAATTTCAGTAAAGTCATTTTGTCTTAATTAGGGTAAATTTTCTTAAAATTTTTAATATGAATCACCTACTATAATTGAATTAAAATCATTCAATAGTCATTTTTTTATTTATTTAAAATCTAATCTTAGATAGTTCAAAAATAAAATTGAAATCTATTCATAAGGTTAAGCCTTATTCTTAAATACATTTTTTTAATGATTCAAATGAAAACTGATTATCGAAATTACTATAATCCTATGGAATTGAATTCCGGCTAAATTAATTAGTGGTTCAAATTGATTTTTAATTTCGAATTGTTTATTTTGGAAATCGAATATAATCTCTAAATGATTTTTTTAACGTAATTATTTTTTTATCTAAAAATTTCGTCTGTCAGTCTGTCAGTCATTAAATTAGTAAAATCATTCAAATTCTGCTAAGTCGTTTTGTCAATTAAGTAAGATAAGCTTACTTAATTATTTAATAAATGTTTTTTTAATTGAAATTGAAATCAATTAATGATCATTATTATAACTAATAGCGCATTGGCATCGATTAATTAGAGAGGCAATCTATTGATGAACAGATAATCCTAAATCCTCTCATTATCGTTTAGTTAATTCAATTTAAATTGATCACTGCTAACGGAGAAAGATCCCTCAGAGGTCAAATCCCAGCCATATTCATTACTAATTCAATTTGGTTTACCTGGATTTTTTTATTTTTAAAAAAAAAAAAAACCCAATCAGTTTTCAAATTCATTGTTTTGAATTTTATAGTTCAGTCTGTCAGTCTGTCTAAAATGAAATTTCTTGTTAATTTTTTTATTTTATTATTTTTTTATTGAATAATAATTATTTGTTACCTGGTCTGGCAAATCAGTTATTTGCTATTGACTTTGTTTAAACAGAAAAATAGCGATTCGGTGTGTAACCCCACCAATCTTCAGCAATGAGATTTGCAAAGAATAATTCTTTTTATTGTCAACCACTCTCATATTTAAACCGGCGTTTTGGTCACGCTTGAAGCCATTTATTTCTTTATTGTCCTTGGGTTCAGAGTCTCCTATACATTTTTCTCTCTGCTCTTTCTCATTGAAATCAATTATAATTAGCATTTAGTTTTTTTGGTATTAATGCTAGTAAATTATCACCCGGGCCCAACTATTTTATTTCTTAATAGTAAAAGTTATTGATTATTTTTATATAAAAATATTATCCGCAGTTTGGACACTGCTAAATCCCAGTGTCTGGGTTTTCTTACTGATCCTATTATGCTAAGGTTCCTCGAACTTAATTGAAATTTTAATTTCTTTGTTCCGTATTTATCAATGATAAAATTTATTTTTTTATATAATGGTTATTTTATTCACCATCCTCTCTGATCTTTGAGTTTTTTTATTCTGTTACATTTAATAGTAACATGATTTTTTTATCAATAAAAATTATTTGCATTTTTGTGCCATCCTATGGGCGATTTTGTTCTCAATAAGTGCCAAAAACCGGTAGCCTGTCAAATGTTGGTGCAGGTCTGGGCCCTATCTGGAGAATTGTTTTGGTGACCCAGTGACTTGTTGTGGTCTGTGACTGGTTTGTATGTTTATTATAATGTGAAAATTTAAAGCCCTTGAGGCTCATTGAATTGTTTTTTTGTGAGAAGACCTTAAGCGCCGATGGTCGCGAATAATTATTTTTTTATTTATTTTTTCTAGTTTTTTTTGTATATTCGTATATGAATATCTAAGCCGCGTAATAGCGCGAGAGAGTATCGTGATGATGGTCGGGAGTCTGGTCGAGGGCTCAGAGAAAAGAATGCCTTGCGGATCCTTATCTGCTGGACCTAAGCAGTATAATGTTGTAGTTTGCCTAACATTTATTTTTTTGTTATTTAATTTTTTTATTTTTAGTCAAAGCCAAATTTGGTCCCTTCGTAAAAATGTAGAGAAACATTGGAGGCTCATGCTGTGTGGCTGATGGGGACGTGGCTGGACTTTGAGGCCAGTTCTGAAGGACCTGC